>JBBPBS010001102.1:9371222-9434440 GCA_037974835.1 Cicer judaicum | reverse complement strand
AAAAAAATTAAAAAGTTATTTGAAATTAAGTTAAGAGACCATAGATTTAATTTAACCTATAAAAAATATATGGATTTGAAGATAACTGATAATAAAGAGATAACAACACTTAACATTTTTTTAAAAAATTAACGAAAATAAACCAAAATAAAAAGAAAAATAATTTAAGAACTAAAATAAAACCAAAAAATAAGTTAAGAGACTAAAAAACTAATTTAATATTTTTTTAAACGAGATGACAAACACTTTTGAAAATATACACATAAAATAAAGATTTTAAATTTCACCTTAGATTACCACGATAAAGATAGAAAGATAGAGTCAAAATATCCACATTGTTAATTGAACTAATCCTTGTGGACATCCTAATTAATATGTAATTTAATTAAAAAAAGAAATATGTATCGGCAATTACACTCAAGACTGGCTTAAACATTTTAGAGTTTCAATTTTAAAATTGAACCTCTAAGAAATAAAAAGTGCAATTTTAATAATTAAAAAAAATGAGTAAAATAAATTTTAGTCACTAAATATTTTTATTTTCTCTTTTTTGCATTTTGAAAAGTGTTTTTATGTAAAAATGAATAAAATTAAAATTAAAACTTTATAAAAATTAAAAATATATTTAACCCAAAAAATATTTATCATCATTTTATTATATTATAAAAAAGAAAAATTTTAGAAACTTTGTCAAATGAGCATGTGCAATTGAAGTGTTTGTAGAATCCAATAACTGTTTGGACATTCCAATATCCAACCTTATTTATACTAAAAATAAATAGTAACTACATCATCCACACAATATTATAACTTTTCATCATCAATATTTACATGATAGTGTATAGTCATTACTAATTTAATTATATTGGAGTCAAACTTGCGTTTGAGATTTTTGAACGGTAAAATAATCGTAGACGTAATCTAAAACCCGTTCTTGTTTTTGTGAGTAAAAAAACAATATTTTCATTGGTGAATCATATCATCTTCAATGTAGTACGTCACGTATTGCAACCTTAGGGAACATGAATAGATCAACCGAATAATAGCTCTAATACACTAACTATCCTTTTAGACATTGGAATACACACTAAACATTATTTATATAATTTTTTTGACGTATTTATTTATTTATTTATTTATTTATATCATTATAATAATAGTAATTAGGCTGTTTTGCAACAACAAACAAGTGGGTATAAAATAAATTACTGCCATATGTAAAAATAGTGTTTTTCTTTTTTTTTAAAAAGTTGTTTCCACCAATGGTGATTGATGTGGCAACCATGAAGCGGTCGCTCAAAATGATCGGTGAATAATGAGAAAAGGTTGTCTCGTGATAAAGATATTATGGGAGGATCGTGTTTTAATCTCATTTATTTATTTTTATTTTTAAATTTATTTTCTCTTTTATTCAAAATATTGTATGATGATGAAAATTAAAATATAACTCTAAAATATGAGACAATTTATTTTCATAAAGGTGGCATAGCCGCATAGATATGGTGAAAATAAACTATAATGAAGTAAGTTCTGCAAGATATAAATTTGTTATGTAAAAAAAAAAAAAATTTAATATGATATGTTAGCATACTTTAAATTTATTTTATATTAATATTTTTAAATAATAAGTAATAAGATATATATTTAAATAAATTAATGAAATAATAAATTAATGAAATCAACATAATATTTAAAAAATTTAATTGTATATGGCATCATACTGCAATTTTATTTTTTAATAATAAATTTAAATATAAAAAATTAATGTAAAATAGTATGATTAAATTAATAAAAGATTAACAAACTTACAATTTTATATAAAGTATAAAATTCAATATATAAAAATAATAGTATTAAAAAATATTATTTATGTTTACTCAATTCGGTAAGATTAAAAATGTCTTTTTATGGTTTGTACACCATGATTTTTTAAATTAAAGATGTTTCTAAAAAAAATCTTAATCATGTTTATTTTTTAAAAAATTTGGTCTAAAGTTGACGTAAACTAAGATGTAGACTCAAATCGATTAGTTTAACCTATTCTCAATCTAATACACAAACAAATTAGCAATCAAAATTATACTAAAAATTGAATAGATATAAACACCAATTTAAAATTAAAGATTTGATTGTTATTGAAATTGAAATCCGTATAATTAGTTACGCAGAAATTTCAAAATATATATCATAATATGTTCCCTAATATATATAGTATGTAAAGCAATAAATAATTAAAATATATCAAAATTTTATTTATTTTTCAACATTAAAAATTAAATTTCACTTAAAAGTTGTCTTAGGTTTTACATGAACATCTCCTACTACGACACGGTTCGAAGACGGACGATGCATAAGCTGATAAGGAATAGATTGTGCACATATACGATTGTATTTGTAAAGATAGCATAAAAGTTTTGGTTAATTAAGCATATTTTGACTAGAGAACTAATGAGATGAATGATTTTTGTATAAGGACAACCAGATCAAAAATAACATATGTATTACAATTGAGGTCTTAGATGTTATTACATCGGTAAAACTTTTTAAAATATTATATTTTTTGTTGGAGAGAGGAAATAAATTCTGGAAATATGAGTACATGTAGAGATCGTTAGAACTTGTGTCCTGAATCGACTCATTTTTTGCTATGGAGCTGTTTTATGAAATTCAAAGCACATGAATTGATCCATGTTGTATGAATCGATTGTTCAAATCCTCTTACTTAAGGATGAATTGATTCACTCTGGTCATGAATAGATTCATACTAGTTTAAGATTAATTATGGATTTTAGAGCATGCAGGAATCAATTCATGCTTAAGTACGAATAAATTTACACAAAAAAATTCAGTTTTTTAATGTATTAAGTTGTGTTTTCGCATTTGACCTTTTTCGTATATATATTTATATATATATATATCATTCATCTCAAAATTTTCAGAGTAACATTTATTCTTCGTTGCTTTCATTCCAACTCTCAATTTAGATTACACAAGTTTTTTATTCACTTTTTTGGTATGAGCAATTTGAGAAAGAATAAACGAGGTATCATTTTCTTGACGAGCATTCATCGTGTGAGAGTTTGTGGTGTATCAAATTCTACACTTTGAGAGAAAACATGTTATTTTCTAACCTAAAGTGAGGTATTTTAGGGGTTGGGGAATGATTTCAATGCGAAAGAGTGTTCTTCAATTGAAGGTATCGAGTTCGAGACATTGATTAGAGTGTTCTTCAAGTTTATGATTCTTTAGTGGTTATTGAAGAATGAGCAAAATTTCATAATGTAATTCATTCTCAAGAATCTTGTAATTACTCATATGAATAGTTTTTCACAGTTTCTTGAATATTGATAGAATTTACTCTAGTTTGGTATTAAAATTTTGTTTTTGCAATTTGAGCATCTAGAATTATGTTGAAATATGAAATTTAATTGTGCAAGTTTTCTACTTTAGGTGACATCTTGATTGATATTAATTTTTGTATAGTTTCATTCTTCAATCAATCAACTTGTTTTTTTTGTGTGTAAATCGCTTGTAACACTTTTTGTAATAGCAATTTCTTGTGGGTCTCAATGTGATAAAAAATCTTTCACCAATCGATAAGAATAACATTGTTTTTGTAAAAAGTAGAACACTATAGTCAACTCCCTTATGAAGCCTTGAAGTCCTTGCCAAACAAGTAGTATTACTAGCATGATCTCTTGTTTCTATGTCTAATTGACTTCAAGAGGTTTCTATGTCTAATTGACTTCAAGAGGATCGAGATGACTTAAGATAGGATTCCATAACTTTTAAATAAGATTATTTAAATAAGATTATTACTTATGATCTCGATGTTTGGAATGTTGTTGAAAACGAACTTTATGTCCCAACCGTAGTTCAAGATAAAATTGCTATAGACACCAAAAAGTGATTGGACAAAATTAAAATTTAATATGATTCTTGAACTAAAAACATCATTACGTATACATTAGAACAAGATGAATATTTTAGAGTCTCTCATTATAAAAAGGTCCAACAAATATGGGACACTTTAAAAGTAACACATGAAAGTAATATTTAAGCGAAAATAGTAAATAATTAACATATTGACCCTTGATTATGAGTTGTTTCACATGAAATATGGTGAAACCATTGTGGATTTGTAGAAACAATTCAATTGTTTAACATAAAAGTTTTTAAGTAGTTTGAATTTCGATTTCGGCATCATATTATGTGAGCTCTCAAATGAAATCATCAATAAGCTTTCCCTAAACCAATTAGGACATGATGAACAAAATGGGATTGTGTACAATGGGACTTGATTGGGAATGTCTTCTTCTTGTAGGATCATAGTCCTTGCTTTAGTACCCTTTCAACGGCTCTAGAGTTTGTCAATTGTTTTGATCGAAACTCCTTTAGAAGGTTGCCACACGCCTTTCAAATTTCCTTCATCATGTGAACACATATATATAGGAACAAAAGGATTAATTTTTTTAAAAGATCATCATATACTTCTTTGTTGAAAAGATTTATAAATTTTAATATTCACTATTTTTTTTCTCTCACAATTCTACATTTTCTACTCCATGAACGATGTAGAAATCACATTTTTCCCTTAATTAGTTTTAAATATTTATACTTATTAAATTCTGTATAAAAAAAAAAACATCAACTTTTGAGATTATTAAAACAAAAATAGGGTAAAAAAACTCAATTTTTAGATTCAAGATAAAATAAAGGCTTAATTGCACTTTTGGTCCCTCTATTATAGGTGAAAATTGAAAGTAGTCCTCCCATTTTGTTTGTCCCCAGTTTTAGTCCCTCAATCAGAATTTGAGTCCAAATCATGATGAGTTGTCATTTTTTTAATGACATGTCAATAAAAAGGTGATGTGGCAAACGCTTACGTGGAATAAACTCATTATTTTATTATTTTTGATTGAAAAATATAATTTATATTTTTAAAAATCATTATTATAATTGTGACAATATTTTTAAAAATACAATTAAATTGTTAAAATTAAATTAAAAAAAAAACACCTAAAATCATTCACTCATGAACAAATCAAAATCAAAACCCTAAAATCATTCTGAACCCTTAGATGTACCATCAAAACCTTAAAATCATTTTATCTCTCTCTTTCTATTTCTCTTTGCGACTCTTTCTTCTTCATCATCAACAACAACAACAATGGTATAACAAATGCCGCGATTAAGCTTCGTGGACCAGATGCATTAACAAATTTCATAACTCCGCCGCAGAAGGAAACCTCTGCCGTGAAACCCGTCATGAAGGTCGTCGTCAATGGTGAAACTGAAACCGAAGCTGAACTTGAAGCTTCTAGATATTGGCCAGACTCGACCTCCGTTATCCAAGCATCTTCGCATCTGTACCATTGCTTCTTTAATCGTACAAACAAAACATAATGGCCAGACTCGAGCGTTCTTGAATGTGTCACCACTACGAAAATCTCGAAAGTGGAAAACATTCTATTTCCATATTTGGCTCTAAGGATAGAGGAGGACAAATATGGAGTCCTGTCCAAGGAGAACGAAAAGTGTAGGTATCGGTCAATCTTTCTTGACAAATTTTTCACAAAAGAATGCTCGAAACGTTTTACGTGCAAAGTAAGTACCAAAGGGATCTTTCTAATAGACATTTGTTTCAATGAGTTCTGCTTTTCCTTATAATTTTGGCAGTAAAGTTTGTGGTCAGTTGCAAAGGTGGAGGAGAAGGACACTCTATTTAGAGTTCATAATTTTAGGGTTCAAAATGATTTAGGGTTCATGAATTGTTTTTAATTTTTATTTGTTTAGGATTCTTGATTTTACGTGTTTTTTCTTTTAACTTAATTTTCACAATTAAATTATATTTTTAAAAATATTATCACAATTATAATAATGATTTTTAAAAATATAAATTATATTTTTCAATCAAAAATAATAAAATAATGAGTTTATTCCACGTAAGCATCTGCCACGTCACCTTTTTTATTGACGAATCATTAAAAAAATGACAACTCATCATGATTTGGACTCAAATTCTGATTCAGGGACTAACACTGGGGACAAACAAAATGGGAGGACTACTTTCAATTTTCACCTATAATAGGGGGACCAAAAGTGCAATTAAGCCTAAAATAAAAAATCGTAAAACTCAAAAATTGAAATACCTAAAATATTATTTTATTTGAATTTTTTTTCAAAAAACTCAAAATTAAAATTTATTTTTTGAGTTAAAATACATTCTTGTAAACTAAAAATTGAACTGAGTTTTATGTGAATTTTACAATATTTATTTATTTATTTTTAAAAGGGCTTAGCCAGATCAAATCGTAGCAATAAAAAAAATCAGATCTATTCAACCGAAATTTTTGGAATTTTGAAAAATTGTAAAATTCTCATGGGTAACTTTTTTTTCTTTCTAATTTATAAAAAATGTTTTGTAGGGGATTAGGTGGGGTATAAGACAATGTTGTTCTCTTTTTGGTCGATTAATCTTGACGCTTTTGTGTGTATTTATTCAATGGGTTTCTTTCATTGGGCCTACAACTTTGGTCACCGATACTAGACCTAGCAGAGATACGTAATAGGGTTATGGATCCAATTAAAAAAAATTGATGAAGAATTGGTATGAATTTAATTTTTTTATAGATAGAATAATAAAAAAATTACATACAAAAATTTTGAATTCAAATTTGAGACATAATATTTTATTTAACAATTTTAGCATTAATCAGTTAAATAAAATCTTACGGATGGTATGGATTCAAATTTAATTCTTTAAACTTTAGTAATACTAGTTGCACCTTAATTAATTAATAATACAAATTTTATTTTTCTTTTACTATTATTCATTTATAAATTTTTTTAATATTACATTATTTAAATTTTATATTTTAATTCTTGTAAGATAAATATGGAACTGAGTTTCTGAATAATTATATCCTTGTTTTTTTTGGTTAATTTTAGAAGTAAATTTGTTTTCATTAGCACCCTCAATGAAATTCTGATTATTATTTGTTCTAACTATGAAATAACGCTAGTGAAAACAAACACACAAATGTGTTGGAAAGCTTGATTTTTAGTCGATAAAGATTCAGCTTATATTTCACAAAGGCTGAAGTTCAAATTCTATTGCTGATGTCAAACTTAATTTTTAAAAATTAAATGCATGGTTTTCAACACAATTTTAATATTTAATTTTTCAATAGGTGTTTTTAAAATATTTGTTAATATTTAAAAAAATATATTTATTAGTATTTATCATAAATTATTTATTTGAACGTCGCACAAGTTTTTTTGATATGTTAATTGCAGTTTTTTCTATATACAAATGAAATAATAGTTACATCGATCAGACACATCTAGATCCTGACATGAACTTTATTTCGTACAATATTATTGTTAATAACATGATAATATTATTTAATATTAAAAAACCATAATTTACTATTTTAGCTTTCTTTGATAAGACAGTGAACGACAAGAATTATGTATAAGGGACTATATCTTCCTCACAATCTAACAACGTTAACTTAAAGAATATGAAAACTAGTTAATTATGTACATAATCTAATGACGATATTTTTAATATCTCAAGTGGAATCTACATCTTTTATTTAAGTAACTAATAATTAATTAACTAAAGCAGATATGCGATATATTGTGACACTTTCACTAGTATCTTAGACATTAATCTATTGAGTTGATTAGGTTCTACCAACAATCATTCCTTTCAAGTAGAAAATTTTTTATGGTGAAAAAACAAATTAATTATTATTATTATTGAATAGAAAAAATAGCACTTTTCATTGATAACTTAAACAACATGAACATAAAGAACCTTCGCAATCGCTAGTCATGTTTCTAAGTTATCATTCTTTTTTTTAAGTGCATTTGTGTATTTTTTAGGCATATCCTTTTATCATGCATAGATATATTAAACACCAATGTGTACTCATAACAGCTTTTTATTTTATTTTAATATGACTACTTAATTAATAAGTTTCCTAAGCTTCAACAAAAGTTCAAATTTTTTACTAGCAAACTTTTAAAAATTTCCCAAGAAGTCTCTAAAATATTATTGCATGCACTTCCAATTATGTTGGAACTGAATTCTTTAATTTAACGGTTGCTATCCGTTTTTAAATTTCCCCTAGGAGTATCAGCCTATAACAATAATTTTTATATATGTATATAATAATCAAGAATATACATATCTAAATATAAAACTTTACTTCATGTCCAAATAATTTTTTTATCACCATTTCTTTTCTAAAAACTATATATAAAAACCTATTACGGAGTTCGTTATGTTCTCTGTCCAATTAATTGCTGGATTTCACTTAATATATATATATATATATATATAGATAGAGCATATTAAATAACATGAGTTTTATAATAAAAAAGTAAATAGTTAAATCTTGACTATACATAGTCATGCTTAATAGTTATTTAAGTGATACATGACCATTTAAAAAAATCATATGACTGTGACTCTCATATTTGTGTTTGTGACCGTGACTCTGCGAGAGAGTGAATTTGAATGTGATCATGTGAATTGGACAGTTGGAGTAAGAATATAATTTTAATAAGTTTAACTTGACATGTTTAAGAATCCATCCATCCACTTGTTTTTTTTATTGAGTCTTGGATGTATATATTCTTTGAGGGACTACTTTTTGAATAAAAAAAAGCTAAACTAAAAATATTAACCAATGTTTTAGTGAGATTCACATTCTAACGTCCACTTGATTTTTTATTCACTTTGTTGTGTATATTATTTTGATTTTATGGTTGTTGATTTATTTAATTTTTTTATTTATATTAGAGAAGTTTGTGAGAATGAAGAAAAGTAAAATAATTGATTCATTTTTTTAAAGGAAAATTCATGAGAGTGAAAGAGATCAAGAAATTATAACTTCTGCACCTAAAACTATCTATGAGAATTCAAGAATTAAAAAAAATAAGAATAATTTTTCCAAGGTCTACATCTGTTTTAAGTAAATATGATGTTAAACAAATAAGTTTTTTAGTAGCTTTTTGTGCTAGTGATCCAATTATGATAGTAATTGTTAAACTTTAAGCAGGTAGGTATTGTCTTTGTACCGACAAAGTATATCATGGGGAATTTGGTTGAGAGCTTTGCAATTGGATCTATGTTCTAAAATAATTTGAATGCAAGTCTACAAGATAAGATATTTTATTTAATGTGAACTACAACCTTTGTTGTATATTAGAGAATTATTTTATAATTTTAATTTGTTAAGAGGAAGAAACATTATTTAAGCATTAAAAAAGTGGGTTAACAATGTAGTTTGTATATAATTTAATGTATAAGTAATTTTTTTTTTTGGAATTTACATATATTTTTATAAGTATATATTTAAGGCTAAAAAGTTTCGCTAATTGATTTAGAGACCAATTTTCATGATTTAGTGACCAAAATATCGATATCTAAATAATTTTCTTAGCAGCAAACTTCAGTAACCGTAGTTTCTTTAGCTCTATTAGATAACATATACACGACAACATTTTTTAGTAAAAAAAGTGCTATAACGGCGCTATCGTATCCTACTTACGAAAGTGTTTTTCATAAAAAAATACTATTAAATATCACCTACGACAACACATTTTACATTTTCAAAAGCGTTATCGTATTATTTAACAACGCTACATACTATAACGTTTAAAAGCACTGTTAAATACATAAAAAAGCTTTGTTAAAGCCTAATTTTGGTATAATTTGCTCACCGCATAAAATGCAATGAAATTTTTTCTAGGCCTATTGAATCAAGATGGACATATTAGGAACGGTATTCAAGCGCAAAGCTCAGAACAAATTTGAAGAATCGAATACGTCTGAAGACACCAGTTGACATTATTCGTAGGTTAACACTTCAATCTTGTGCTTTTAGATGACATGATGAAACTAGTGGGTAAAGAAATCAAAACAATTTTCTTTAATTGATAAAACTCTTGACATCTTACAATGATGAAGTTGCAAAAGTTATGTTGGAAAATATTCCATGTAATTCCAAGTATACTTTACATTAAATTCAAAAAGAGCTATCACATATTATTTCTATTAGGGTAATTAAACATAGTTTGTTTAATACAAGAGAGATATTTTGATGTGGCACATGTTAAAGATGCTACAACTTTAACTATGACAGAAGAAGTATGTGAAATAATGTCTCGACATATTCTTGATGTTTCTAACATACATCGTCAAAGGTATGGTGATGCTAGTAATATGAGAGGAGAATGAAACGGTTTAAATGAACTATTTATGAAGGACAATCCTTATGCATACAATGTCTATTGTTTTTCTCATAAATTGCACTTGCCTTGGTTACTTGATCAACATAAGTTGAAATTCCTGATCTCGATGATGTTCATTCAACAACAAGATTTGGACGCTCTCGACTTCAACAAGGTCAAATCATAATATAGCATTATTTTAGAGTTAATTTTTTTTTACTGCCAATATTAACCCACAATTGTAAGAGTTGAATGGCAGATTTAGCGAGCAAGTAATGAATTTGTTAACTCTAAGTTGTACTATGACTCATAAGGATAATTTTAAAGCTTTTAATATTAAAAAAAATTTGCACTCTAGTTGAAAAATACTACCTTATAGATTTCAAAATGTCAGAGAAGATTAATTTGAAATTTCAACTCTGACATTTCTTGGTTGATGCTCTTCTAGATTTAAAATTGAAGAATTTATCAACTATCCAATAATTGGACTCATGTTTGGTTATTACTGAAAAGACGCAATATTTTTACTTGATTGATGGACTACTCTGCCTTATAAAAACTCTTCCAGATTCTATTGCCATAACTGAAAGATCTTTTTCAACAATGAAAATTATTAAGTCTAGGTTAAAAAACAATATGGAAGCTAACCTTTTGGTATATAGCTTGAAAAATCTTATTAAAAGAGAAATTGCTTCAAGTATTAGTTGTGAGTCTATTATAGATGATTTCAAGTTACTTAAAAAGCGTAGAGCATTACTTTAAGGTATTTTTAAGTCATGCATTTAAATTATTGAATACTCCACAATGTGTTAATTACAACTTAATTTTTTACTATTTAATATTATTTGTATATTTGATTTATACATTATAATTTTATGTTGGTCACTCCAAACTTTATAGTCATCTTCCACCGTTGTTATAACAAGATACAAAGCTAAGTTTATAACAACCAAAAGAGAAAAACTAACCTTATAACTAACTAAGACTGATAATAAATAACTAAGCCTAAAATCAATAAGGACTTGAATACAATAAAAACTAACCATTTTGAATACAATCAATCAAACAACCTAGGTCATTTGCAAATTATCTTCTTTGCCTTTATTACATTCTATGTTTATCTACAATTTTTGAAATAGTCAAAGAAACCACAATTATAAAATTAAGTCTTCTTAGCTAGCGTAATATCAACCGAATTTGAAAGTCATTATTAACATTTTATTGGATCTTTATTCGACTAATTCTATTAAGCTTCATGATACACTATAGTCAAAATAAAAACAAGGACACAAGATTAATTTAATTCTTAAAGATGAAACTTTGATCTACATTATGGCTAATTGATAATGTTGACCTAACAATAAATAAGGCCTCAATATTATCTAGACAATTCAATTTATTAAAAGTAAACAAATGGGAACAACAATTTAAGATTGACACATAGGACCAAGCTTCCACCAATCAAAATGTAAGCAAAAACGTTGACATTATGGTACCAATAGTATGTAAAATGTCACTTGAAAAGAGGATGAAGAGGGAGCTAGCTAGCAATATGCATAGATGACAAGAAAGGTTCCAAATACATCATAATCCATCACATGAACAATTCAGTTTGGTCGGCTAAATAGACATTAAAATAATTGGAATCCTCAATTGGATAATTAAATTAATAAATTAATAAATGAATAAACAAACATTAGTGTGAAAGCTAATTGGATTATTTGGCTTTCCATGAAGGACAAGAGATGTGTGTGCAACAATCTCAACCCACTTTGAGTGAAAAGCGGCTTGTGGAATAGTGAGAAGAACATGCATCATCGTGCTACCTTCGATGCTATAGGTGTGCCCTTCACATGGAAATTGACACTTTATATTTTTTGTTTCCTTTTCCAAGTGGTCCATACACTTTGGATTAACTTTACTAATTATAATTCTTTAATTACACTACATAGTGGGTTGTCATTTCTTTAGTTTTAATCACTTTATTAAGATAAGCATCATTTTCTATTATATTATATAATTATATATTCTATATTTTATCAATCTCCGGTGTACAATCAATGTGTGTTTATCCTAAAATAAACAATGATATTTATTTCTAATGTAACATTAATTATTTTTTATACTTTCGGCCCTCTAGTTATTTGCATCACTTTCAATTGTGTCTGCTTTTATTTTTAATTGAATTTTTTTATGTTTTTTATTTTGTAATTATAATAATGATGAATATAATGATATTTATAAGAATAACTTAATAAAAATATTTTTTTTATTTATTTATAATTTTTTTAATATTATATAAAATATTTGTTCGAGTCACTCATCGTGAAACAAATGAATTAATATATTATGGTTGTCGTATTATAGAGTTTGTTGCAAGGTTTTTTTTTAATGGACATATTCATATTCATTTATTCTAGTCTCTAAAGGGATGACTATGTCTTTCTCGAGGACTACATATCATTCACAAAATTCGGAACACATACGTCAAAACACACACACACAAGCCACAAGGTTTGTATTTTAGCAAAATCCGTGACCCAAACGTTCTATGAATTGGCTAATTTGTAATAGACTTAGGGAACCCCTTGTATTTTAGCTTGGGGTCAATGCTAAATCCTCATATGTGAGTTTATAGGAAAAAAAAAATGATGATATGCTTACATTACAAGAAAGGTTTAGAGTGAATTGATAAGAGGTTTCATATTTAATCTTCCCTCTCAATATAATACTAACAATATTAACATATTAAAATTAGTTTATACATAAAATAATTACATAAAATATATATTAATAATTGACTCAGCACTACCAAACAAAGTTAACACAAATTAAAGGTTTTGAGAGATTGTGAAATCTATCTCTAATTAATTTGGTGAGAAAATTTAATGACGAAGGAATTAAAGATAGATTTATTTTTTCTATCTTTAATCTTGTTCACTAGTTCTATTTTTTTATTGGAAAATTCGTATTAATATGCCTAGTACTTCACTAGATATGACATTCATGCTTATTTTAATGGGCTACGAGGGGATCAAATATATTGGGTTAAGAGCAAATCAAACAAGGGGTTAGTTACCACAGCACATTTTGTTCCAAACTCTAAAGGTATTAAAAAATATCTAAGTCCTCTTATGTTAATTCAACATTTATTTTTCATTCAATGTGAGGCTTTTAGTGATATTTAACACATCAACAATTCACTTCTCAAGCATAAGTCAATCAATTCATTTTTTGGGAACCCTCAAGCATAAGCTTTATCATCATTTTTATGATTGCATTGCGAATGGAAAACATTTGTGTTGGGAAGTATGGGGACACAAAAGTAACAATGAGTCAAATGCTCCAAAATTATAAGAGACAACGACACTTTGACATCACATCTCCATAAAAAACCTTAAGAAAATATGTACATGGATCACAACTCTTATTTATCCAACATTTAAATTATTCATAGTCAATGTGGCAATTAACCACTCACAATTAAACCCAACATTTTTCTTCTCAAGTATGAATCTCCACATCATATACTTGCACCCACCGTTATTACCAACAAGACACACTTCCTGACTACACCGTAAAAAAGACTTTCAATAGAGGGATCCAATACTAGGATCCCTTCCTGCTCCCCCACCAAGCCAAAGGGGTCTAATATGAGCCAAATGCTCCTACAACACCACAAACTTTGACACCACATTTCTATCAAAAATCTTAAGACAAAGGATATATGGATCACACTTTTATATATTCAACATTTAAGTCATTTATAATGGATGTGAGAATTAATTAATGACACTTGAATCCAACAATTTGAACTTGTCACACCACAATCTTTCTCTCAAATGAAAGTCCATTCTTTCATTTGGAATTGCTCTCCCTCTGTTGGAAGGTTTTTTTTTTTCCTTTTCATCTACACATATTTGCAACAAAGTTTGTATAATAGTTTACATCAATGAGATACACCGTATGCCCATTATATATTATGCAATAATATTTTTGATACAAGGAGTCAGTAAAACCTATACTTACAAACACAAATTCATAAGTATAAATGATTATTGACTACAAACTTTTTTCTTTTGGTACAGGTTTTTTCACCTATAACTACGTTATTTTACCTTTATCTACAATATTTGCCAGTCATTAAAAGTCGATTTTCATGTAGTATTAGTCAAGTCAGACTCCAATATCACTATTGGATCTCGAGAGGAGTCTAAAACACCATAGGATCATCATTGCATTACACTAAAACCAACTATACAAGTGGTTAGGTTACAACATCTCCAACCAAAATCTTTAAAATAAAATAATTACATAAATTCGGAGTTGTCTAATATGGTTTTGGTCCAAAGGGGGATCTCACTATTTCTAGTAAATTTTAATAAAATATTATATTTGCTCTCCAATGTTTTTTGGGTTTAATGGTCATGCATTGTTAGTGTAAAACCATTTTACATTGACCTATAACACCAATTATTGATTATAAAATTATTGATAGATGGAAATTATAATTATGAGATGAAATGATAAGATTAATGATTCATATTAATTGTCAGTGTAAAATTGGTTTAAATTGATACAATTTTTTTCTATTATTATTATTATTAGATTCATTGTTTACTAAAATAATCTTTGTCTTAAGATCCTTTCATATGAAAAATGTTGCAATATGAATAAATAAGGAAATCATTTAATTGATCTCTTTAAAGCAGCTTCATTGATGTGAAAGCCTAAGAAAAGTTGGAAAATGTTGATGCATGACGGTGAATATGTAAATTGGTATTTAAAATTATAAGTGCCGGTTAAATTAATTCTTAAATTTTGTGAATTGACAAATACATCACTCACATTATAATATATTAATTAAAATAGTCTTTGTGTAAATTTTTGTTATTAGATATTTTGATATAACACTGTAATAATATGTAACTTATCCACATTGATTCTATATTAATGTCATATTTGTGAGATAAATTTATCGATTAAATTTAGTCAATTTAAAAATAAATTGATGAGTAATTGTAATTGTACATTGATTAAATTATGGACAAATTAATTGATAAAAAAATTAAATTTTATAGAAAATTTTCGTTCACAATGCAATGATATCGATATAAGATAAATGTAATTGAGTCAAATATTATATTAATATGATACATTATAATTTTTAACTAGAAAAATTTAAATATGAAATATTTTAATTATTATTTTAAATTTTCAAAGATATATTTATTAATTTTTAAAATTAAGAGATTAATTCAACAGGTAGTTATAATTTAAAAGTCCAAATTGCTCGGCTCCATCAACTAGTTTATTTTGACAAGTGATCAAATTATATATAGTGGAATCCTTACTATACAAGATAATAAACTTTATGAATTTCCCGTAATCAATATTCAAAGTTAAAAATCAACGATAAACCTATCACATCGTTACTATAAATGCAAGATACATGGTTATAATTTCTTTATTTATTTATTAAAGTTATAACTTCTTTTCTTTTCATTATTATTATACAATATATACACGACCTTATTAGTGGTCCTAATATATAATTTGTATGTGTCATATGTTACAACTTACAAATATAATACAGTTTTTTCATAGTCACTACAAAGCACCAACCAATAGGTAATTTCGACCGTCAATCTTTACCTAATTATATATCCAAGTCAATCAAATATTCCGAAAATACGTGAAAAGTTTCCAATATAAGAACCCATCATTTTAATTGGATTTGGTTTTCTCTGTCTAAAAAATCAAACCAAACTTATACGTTAATAGCTATCAACACTACAACAATTTTGACTTTAAACACCAATAAAAAACCGTGACAAAAAATAATAAACTTGTGATATAAATAGTCCTTGTCTATTTGAAGAGATAATAAATTTTGCACTTTAGACTACAAACTCTTAAAATTACTATCTAAAGGGTATATATAGTCCACGATTAATGTTAATGTTTTAGACAACGATTTTACTATATACAACATATAATTATTGTTGTCTCTATAGGTTTAGGCAACACTTCCATAAATATTGTTAGATACCTCAAACTATATTTATAAACCGTTGTTTATTATTTTATCCACAGTTTCATAAATATAGTCACGTATATTTGACTCCACATTATGAAGAGTTGTCTATTTTTTAATACACAATTATGTATTAGTAGACACTTTATATTAATTTTTCTTTTATGGTGATAGAACTATTATACACTTTATGCAACATTTTTAGTTGGATAATACTCTAAATTTTAGTGTCTCTTGTTGTCTATATTTTTATCATGTAGATGAAATTTGATGTCTATTTTGCTCATAATTAATATTAATAGAATTGAAATCAATCCATATATTTTAAATACCATTCCAAACATTAATAATATCAAGTCACTATTTAAAATGGCATAAAAAAAGTCACGTTTAAAATTAATCAAAACTAGGAATATAAAGTTGTAATTGTCTTATATGTATCTCCAAAAAACTAAAACAAAACAAAACATAATAAAAATCAACTTCAGTGTTCATCATCTTCATAATGTTGAGAATCATCTAGATTTTCATTAAGTTGAAGATCATCTTCATCATTTTGAGGGTCTTCTTCTTTGTTTGTAACCTATAAATATTAAAATAATGTACATAAGAAACAAAAACAGAATCATCCTTTCACACTCATATATCCTATTCTTATATATATATATTAAATCGAAAATCCCCATCGACCCCATCCATATGTTGTATAAATTAATGCAAGGCTATAAACAATACACCGATTTCAAATAACTAGCATCCTTAAGTAATATAGTAAAAAAATCTAGTAAAATATACTATGAACAAATAATTTCACATTTACATATATAATTAATAAGAATGTATTATTGGTGTATTTTTAGGTTTCGAGAAATCGTCGCTAAGAGAACAAGGATGAGAGGTAAACTACTCTCATGATTGTTTAGATTTTCATTCCTAATATTAAACAAAACCTAATGACATGTTTAAGACATGTATCACAGTGTGAAGGGACTAATTTGTCTAGGGAAAATCTGGTTTATGACTCTATAAATCTAAATCAACTCCATTTTTAGTACCATTTCTTCCTATGCATATTTTGAAGACTACGTTCGTAAAATTCTTCATTTTAATAACTCTTATGTACGACCACATAATTGTAAAATTCTTCATTTTAATAACTCTTATGTACGACAACATAATTGTAAGCTATCAATTTCACTTTAACACATCCTAATATTAATTGATAAGTATCTTTTTTATTCTATATATCTATTTGTCGTTTGTTGCATTGACTTTGCTTTTGATTGATTAAATGATATTGTAAACACTTTTAATATCATTTCAGACAAATCGTAAAGTCAAATCAATATGGAAGTGTAACTTTACCAATCAACATTGTGTATTTTAAACTATCTTTATTAGTGTGAGTTTAATGCAATCGAGTTATGAGAATGATTGGAATAAGATGAACGAGAATATCACATTTCTTAACCGTTTGAGGATGATCGATAGCATTAAATTATATAGAAATATTGAATGGTTGTTGTTATGATTATTGCTTTATGTTGTGATTGTTGTATATCTCTGTTGATATGTTGACTAAATTATGTGATGAATTGTTGAAATAAGTTATTTTGAACGTTATGAATGTGTTATTAACTATATTATCATGATTATTGTATACATGTGAAAAGATTTCTAGTGTGATATAATATGTTACATGAATTGTGAAAATGTGTTATACACCACTCATTCTCAATATTTTTTTTTTTATAAGGAGTGACTTAGGACAACAAGGGGATGAAAGTAAATGTGAGGGTCTTGAGAAGGAGGGGTTTGAATTGTGTTTACCGTTTTTAATATTATTTTGCTTTTTTTACAAAAAGCAATTATTTATCAAAATATTCAACTTACTATTGAAAGAGGTCTATGAAGAGTAAGATTGAATCATAAAGAACTAAAATGCTACAATTAAAAGAGAACAAAGAGACATAAATATTTTTCCTAGTTCACAACAAACTGTTGCTACCTTTAGTTCTTCCTTTACAAAGATATTTTGTCTCGGTATAGTCGATGACTTAATCCATTATTTCCCCAAATAGTTGCACTAATATTTTATAGGGTTTGAGTATTTTTCTACCTCTTTAGACTTTGAGTATTTTTCTATAGTCTCTCCAAGCTTTCGTTTCTAAAACTATTCTTCAACATATTGACATCATGTTGTTGAGGTTTATGAAGATCGTTGTACCTTTTTAGGCGCCTCTTTGAGGATGAGAGGGTTGTGGCATTTTCAAGCTAATTTACATCAGTTCTGGTTCGTGTTTGATTTGATAAAAAATGTATTTCTAGGATTCTAACTTTTATCAATAAGATTTACATATTCGATCCTATATCAATTCAAGAGTATGAAAACATTTTTAATTGTTTTCATCAATTCTAATAACTCTATATTGAGACGATTTTTCATCCATGCCTTTTGGTGTGTTCTTTGCTTTTTTTAAAATTGTGCTTTTCGTTCTATTTAATTTTGCCACATTTGTTGATTGAATCATTTCATCTTAAATACATGGAGGAAATGTCCGATAAGATATTGTTGTTGAGGGTCCTTTAGGATATGACCTTTGTACTTTTGGGTCAGGCATATGTACTTCATTTGTGAAAAGACAACATGTATCTTCATAGGTTTCAGTAATTTGAAGATCTATCTGTTGTGCTAAAAAATGACTCCCAGAAATGCTTATTTGAAATATATCTAAAAAATAGAGGACATAAATGGTACGAGATTAGAAGAATAGGACAATCAAAGTGTTGTCTTATAGACCATAAGAACAAGTAGGTTAATAAAGGATGCAAATTATAAGAGAAAACACATTTTGGATTATTATAAAAGGATGCACACAAAAAAGGATACAGGGGTGAGAGGATGTCTTCCGGATCATCAGATCATTAATTTTTGTTAGAGCGTTGTCTTCTCTAGAGACATTGACTTTATAAGAGGATACATAAAAGTTTAGAGTCACATGATTAGATGTTTGATGAGATTTTTAGAGGTAAAGGCAATCACTTGTTCGTCATGCTTGCTAAAGGAAGATGCATAAGAATTAATGTTGCACTTGTCAGAGGTAGAGAAATATAATCCATGTTGGGTTCTCCAGAGGCAACCGAGATACTACATTTCTCACATCCTAGAGTCAACTAAAGTTTACGACAACCAAAGGCACGTGTCACCAAACTAACACTGTCAAGCAGAAGTGAAGTCTTGGTTTCTTTTACCTCTTTTTAGTCATTAGAGGATAAAAGTTTTATTTTGATGCATGCTCTGATGTGCTTAATTTGTTTTTTTTAGTATTTATTTTGTTTTATTATATTTTTCTCCATTGAAAGATTTCTAACACACTTGTTTACATAACTCTTGCCTTTAATTTGCACACTTAGCATATATAGTTTTGGGATAGTTGTTTTTTATTTATTTGTATTTGTTATCATGAAAACATCAACCACATGATTGTATTTAAAAAAAAAACTTTTGTACCAACATCTTGTACCTAGTCTTATGCATGTTTTCGTGACGTGAGGGTCTTTTACCCAGTGTTGGGAACTTACAATTCATAGAGTCTAATAGTACAGTTCACAATCAACTTAGCAAATGAGGGGGTTTTCTATGAGATAATTATTATGTGACTTAGAAGTAGCCCTTTAATGCAAGGACCTACCTTGCAACCCTAAATTAATCATGACTAGTCGTTTACATGAGTTTTAAGTTGAATCGAGTAAGTTTGGAGGACAATGTCATATTTGACTTGTCTATCCACCTTCAAATAACACAATTCTATGTCTCTTAACCAAGTATTCCAAAGTAGTTTGTTACCATATGTCATTGAACTGTCAAGAAGTGTGTGCATAATCTTGCATTGCATATATTAATGTTGTTGTCTAAGGTGTCCAGGACTTGGTATGATTAAATGTACAATATGCTTGTATCATTTACTATGTTTAATGTTCTTGTTACCTGACATACAGTTTTAATCGTCACTACTACATTTTATTGCTACTCTCTATTGCTATATTCTACTATTACACTTATGTATATGTGTGTACATGTTTACTCTATTAGTTTATGTCTTAAAACATGACTTCAATCTATTCACCTCTACATTTGTTTGTGTGTGGTATTGTGATGCACAATTGGTTTGCATGATACGGTTGATTTGCAAGAATCATGCAAAAGCTTTGTAATCATTCCTAGTTTTTTAATATTGTGTTTTATTGATCATCGTTTTTTTTTCTCTCTAAGTGATTTGTTGCTAAAATCTGCTTTTTTTTATTTTTAAATTGAATTATATAATAATAAGTGATGTTGAAAATTTTGTTTCTAAGTAGAGATGGCAATGGGTAGGATTTGGGTAGGGTACTATAGTACCCGTACCCATACCCGTGCCCGTACCCTCTTGGTTATCAACTTTAATACCCGTACCCTTACCCTATGGGTATCTAAGTGCCCGTACCCATACCAATTATCCACGCTTTAACTAAAATAGATCGATAAATAAATATTATTTTGTGATTAAATTTAAAAATTATTCAAATATACAAAATTGAGTTGTCAAATAAATATATAATTATTACTTTATGTGATAACTCTATTTTATTAAATGTTATTATGATATTCGTTTTGTATTTGTTTTCCTTACCGAAGAAACTAATAACATATAATAAAATATTATTCTCAAATAAATAATAATTATATCTTTACTTGATAACTTTATATTATTAGATTTTATTATTATCTTTCTTTTGAAGTTATACTTCGCAACAAAGATAACCTTAAACTTCGAACCTTAAACCCTAAATAATATACTTAAACCTTGAACCTTAAACTCTTAATATCAAATCATGTACACTAACACACTAATTGTTATGAAGTAAAACTATAAAACGAAGATAGTAATAACATTTAAAAAAATAGAGTTGTCAAATAAAGTACTAATTACATAATTATTAGACAATACTATTTTACTAAATATTATTATTATCTTCATTTAGCAGTTAGAATTCGTAATGAAGATAACCTTAAATATTTAACCCCAAACCCTAAACCCTAAATACTAAACCATAAACTCTAAATCCTAAACCTAAACCTAAACCGTAACCCCTAAACTCTTTACCTTGAATCTTGAACCCTAAACCCTAAACTTTAAACCCTTATCTCTAAACGTGATTTCTTAAACCCTAAACATTACTTTTTAAATCCTAAACACCCTAACACACTAAACCCTAATAAAATAAAGTTGTCACACAAATATGTAATTATTACTTTATTTGACAACTATGATTTTTATAGTAAAATAAAAAGAGAGATTAAGTAACTATTAAGTTTGTTCTAGTAAAATAAAAATAATAATAGTAATACATAAAATAAATAAGGGGACCAATGGACTTGACCCATATATGTGAATCATAATAAAAGGAGCTACTTACCGCCGCCTCCGTAGAAGAGAGAGGAAACACAATAATGCTCTAGTTAGTCAAACAAACTCAATTTCTCAAATTTTTAACTATATCAATTTCTCTATAAAATATCTGAGTTCTTTGTTTATCAAATTAATCATTTTGCATTTTTCTTCTTTACCGTAAGTCCAATTTAAGTGAAACTAATACCAAAATAATCATTTGAAAAATGGCCATACCTTTATTAGTTTTCTTATTTTAGGGATGACAATGGGTAGGGTTTGGGTAAGGTATGAAGTTGCAACTCTTATAACAATATTATTTGAGATTAGTAAAAACAATTTATAAGAAGTTGCAAGTATAATTAGAAAGACACGATTAATAAAATATAACTCTTAGTTATGAAGACACAATTATTAACTATTCATCGTAAACAAATTCTTAAAAAGTTTGCAAATATTTATCTTTTGATTTGATTATAAATATTGTAATGGTCCAATGATATTAATAGATATTAAAACATAAAGAAAAACAATTAATTAAACTAAATATTAATATAATAAATAAATAATAGATTTATATAAGTGCGGGTGCGGGTGCGGGGTGGGTACTATAGTACCTGTACCCACACCCATACCCGTTTAATTTTGCAGGTAATTACCCGTCCCTGTACCCATACCCGTTATGCGGGTTTTTACCCTACCCATTGTGGATTTTTTTTGCGGGTACCCACTGGATCTGGATCTAATTGCCATCCTTATTTCTAAGTCTCTTGATAATCTAATTTATTGATTTGTAAAACTATTTTTTTAAGCATATCATCAATTGTGAATTGTGTATACGATTGAATTATCTATTTATTTGTCTCTATATCATTTGTGCATTCAATTAAACAATTCTAATTTACTTTAATTAAATTTAATTATTTTAACATTACTTGATTCAATAAAAGTGTATTATTGGGAAAAATTATCTTTGCAACTTGTGTGATTAATAGCAATATTGATTGAATTTATAAGTAACTATTTAATACAAATTAGCTCTATATTATCGTATTTTTCAGCAATTCTTCTATTGTGTGACAAAAAGTATCGAAAAAGTTGAGACTATATTAAACGTTTTTTCTCAATTTATAAGGTTATCTCATTTAACATTATGGATATGGTTTCTAACCAGAATTTAGAACCTAAAGGAACGTATAATAGATAATTGATTTTTAAAGGTGATATATATTCTTATTGAAAAAATATAGAATAATTCATATCATTTCGAATGATTTATGATTTGGATGTATATAAAGTTATTGAAAATGGTCCTTATATTTAAAAATTGTTTAAAATGGTATGGTTTTTTATAAGACAATAATGAAAAGGGCATACTAATTCCAATATTAGTGGAGTTTATAAGTGACTATTCACTACGAATTAACTCTAGATCTTCAAGTTTTTCAATAATTTTTTGTAGTATGATAAAAAATCTCTGAAAAATTGTGACTCTATTCAAAAAAAAATTTAAGTCTTAAAATCATCTCAGATTATTTTTTTAGATTCTAATTTGTATTCTTCCAAAATTGTAACAAATAGATATAAACTTCTAAAAGTGTTTTTTATTTTTAAATTATAATAAATGGACTCTGAATCAATGCTTGATAAAGCTAATATAATAAACCTTTGTAATGAATATGGACATTATATTAAAGCTTGAATTTAGAGAGGGATAGACTATGGAATTTAGTCTGGCTATTGCATGGATGAAGGAGTTGAATATTGCTAATGTTATATTTGAATTCGACTCACAACTAATAATGGACAAATATAATAAACCTAAATTTAATCTATCTTATTTTGGTTTAATCATTGTTGATTGTATTATTGAGTTTTTATCTTTTTGTCAAAATTCATTGGTTAAGTTCACTAGGAGACAAGTTAATATAGTATCATGTGTTAGCTAGAGTAGCTACAAGCACAACTAATTCTCAAATTTTTAATGTTATATCTGATTTGCATTGTTAATGACATTTCAAATATGATATAAGTTTTTTTTTTTTTTTAATTGAAGGTTAATTTAATAAACAAATGTATCATTAATTATGTGATAAGGGAGTGCACAACTAAAACTAGTTGATAAAAAAAAATTATTGTAGTTTTGGTCCCCTATTTTAGTTAAATTGCGAAAATAGTCTCCCATTTTATTTCTCCACAGTTTTAGTCTCTTAAACAGAATTTTAGTTCAAAACTTGATAAATTTTTATTTATTTAAAGTCACACCGTTTTATAATCATAAATTTCATGTACAATTGTTGTACCACAAGATCTTGAGGCATGGTGTGACTTAAATAAATGCAAAAAAAATGAAAATTTATCAAATTTGAGACTAAAATTCTGAGAAATAAAATGGAGGGACTACTTTCGTAATTAAGTTAAAATATGGAGATCAAAACTACAATTAAACCTAAAAAAATAATATTTTTTGTTCTTTAATGACCAATTTAAGATAAGAAGATAATGAATATATGAGTGTTAAAACAGCCTAATTTTATAGGAAAATAATCTATATATTTAAATAAAATCGATTAACCAATTGATGGGTGGAGATAAATTTGGCAAGGCATTGGGAGTGGAAGTTTGCATAATGTATATACCATCCTTCTTAAAATAATTGATTTATTTATAAAAATAAAAAATTGTACTAAAATAAATGAGTCTTTTAATTTTCAATATACATTTTTTAATTATATCTTTTAATTAAAATTACTTACATTTTTTTTAATATATTACACATTTATAACATTAATAATATATTAATATTTAATAAAAATAATTTATTAAAAATTGTACGTATGAAATGAAAAATGATATTCAATTATTTTATAAAGGAGCAAATATGTATATCGGTGGTGATGAAACTTAGAGTTTTAGATCCTAGGAAGTGAGTTGGTGAAGGAATCGTTGACTGCTAGTTCGAAAGCGATGCATTTTTTTGTGGTAATATTTTAATCTTTGCCATTTAGTTTTATAATATAGTTTTTGTTTGTTTGTTGAGAAAGAGACAGGGTGGTTTGGTGTATATTATTTTTGGTTGGGGTGTATTATAGTATATATTATCATAGTTTGTTTATTTATTTTGTAATAATAAGGTTCTTTTCAAATTGTCTGCTCATAGAAGAGAGAGATTGATAATGTGATGAGAAGGACGAAAGTAACATGAAGAGGCAGAAGAAGACGGACCGATACTTCCGGGATTGACCCTTAAATTAATTTGATTCTTTTATCAAACCAATCACAAACCCTAATTTCAGCATTTTTTTCATTAATAAATATTTTCATATTTTTTATTATTTTTTATTCATCATCATCTTCTTATCTTTGTCTCTTTAATAAAATTAAATGAGTGGAAATTGTACTCTAACTAGACAAGGTTAGAATGGTATCAATGGTCATGCGTAGTATATATAAATATATGTTTGCTCCCCTTAGAATTTTGAAAGTAATTTAATAAATTTTTTGTATTATTTGTATTTTCTATTTGCTAGGTTTTTTCCTTAAAATTACCGGTTAACTTTTTTTTTTTTAATTATAAAAATTAAAGGGGGAATTTAAGAGTAGTTATAAGTTTTTCAATAATGAGAAGCTTTTATGTTGGCTTGTCTAGCTAAATAAAGTGAATTAGGTATTTCACTTTTAGGCAATTTTATGCACTCTTTATAGGTTCGTAAAAGAGAAAATAGAACTTGCACTATTAATGTAAAATCATTTTATACTAACAACTAATTAAAATCAAGTATTTGATGGTTATTTAAAAAAAAAAAAAAAAACAGTTTTATAACATGCATATATGGCTTTATAACATGAATGGTTATTGGATGATAGGGCACCTCCATTATACTCTTTAAAGCCATCACATTAATTTGTACAATTTATACATAATTAGTTTAGTGATTGGGGTGGAAGATTGAATTATAATATTGAGATTCAATTTTCTATCTTCACCCTCGTTATAATACTTACAATACTAATATATTGGGGTGACTATTTCCCAAAGCCCCATTTTATTAGGGTCACCAAAATTATTATCTTTGCATAGTACATAGTAAGTATAGTATATTACATTTATTTGATTAATAAGAATTTATGTTGAAGAAATAAAGAAGTTCGTGATGTGGATAGTTTTTCAACCTCATGGCTTTAAATTAGAAAATGGACTTGGGAATATAAGGCTTCTAAGAGGCAGATTCAACTTTGATGGATGCCTCTGCCTTCATAATGGTGGTAGTGTTGTGATGTGATTTGTGAAACTTAAAGATTGTATAATTAGACATTTTGTAACTTGTATTAAGATCGGACAAAGTAGTATCTTGTTTACCTAGTTGTCATTAAGGATAAAACTTTATTGAAATTTTTGTCCTCTTAGCTTATATTTCCCTTTAGAAAGAGTGTATATTAATTTTGTAAAGAGTCGCAAATTAAAAAGTATATAAATGAAAGAGATAATAGTATTTTTATAAAAAAAATATATATATAATATGCACAAATATTCATATATTCACTATTATTATTAATGTAATATAAAAAAATATGGCATTTAGAATGATACATGTATTATTACATTAATTAGAGGATATAATTAAAAAATAATTAATGTCACATTAAAAATTGAAATATTCATTCATTTTGGAATAACTTTTCAACAAATAGATTACTCCATGTAAGATGGAAGACGCATTTATCAAATATAAACATGTCAATATAAAAAAGAAGGTATTTCAGAAATATTCGTACCAAAAACATATATTGAATAAAAAAAATACATAAACTTATATACACATTAAATGCAATATAATTTTTAGAGGTCGTAAATATTATGATAAGAAAGATAAATTACTTATCTTTCATGAAGGACACACTTGGAAAACAAATCCCCCTCTATTTCTAATATTAGTTCCTTTTAAGGTTTGATACTATAACATCATTTTTATTTAGTTTTTATATCAGTATCCTCAATTCCAAGTGGATGACGACCAAAATGGATGAGTTCGTCTAAAACATAAAACTTGAGTATAATAATTTCAACTCTTAATTTTTCTATGGGTTTTTTAGCTTGATCTAGATAAACCCGTAATCCCTTTGGATTAGCACGTATAGGTATTGCCCATAACCCGTTTAACCAATTTAAAAAAATTAAAATAGTAAAATTGATCTATATAAAAAAAAATTCAAAAGATATTCAACCCACTTATTTGATTATATATATATATATATATATATAATTTTTTGTGATAGAATACTTTTTTGGTTTTTCTTTTTTATTTTAAGAATATTATTTTTAGTTGGTTAAATATTTTTAACAATTAATTTCTTTATTTTTTTAAGTGGACAGTCATCCAACACTTTGAAAAATGTGAACATTATCAAGGAGTCTAAAAACAATTATTTTAGAGTCACATTAGAACTATTTAACACTATATTTGAATTTAGTTTGAGTTTGGACTATGTTAGACAAATATAAATTCATTTGTGTTACGCTAGATAATATGTCTAAATTTTCTATAATTAGAACTTATTTTAATTTGTGTATTGTTTGGGTAATGTGCTAATTTAAAAAATTTAAAATGAATTTGTGTTAATTAAAAAAGGTAAACTTAGTTTGTGTATAAATAGTAAATCTTAATTTTTTTTTAAATGGACATTCAAATGATTCATACTTAATGCATAAGTAGTATATCATAATATTTTTTTAAAAAAATGAACATCAAAGAATTTTTTTTCAAATGAAAATAGTTGCAAAGAAATTAAATATAATGAATCATAAAAACAAAATATTATAAAAATGTGTAGGTTATCCGCAGTCTACAACTCGTTTATGATACTATAACCATTTTTTGTATCTATATCGATGACAATTTTAATATCGACACTCGTACTCTTTAGATATTCAAATACTCGTATTTGTATTCTTTATCCGCATTTAAATTAAAATAAATTAATTAATTACAAAATATTATATCATTTTCAAACTCTTAAAGGAAATATTCATAGTTCTTTAATATTGAATCATGAAAATAATAAACTCAAATATTTAAAGTATTCAAAAATATATTAAATTATTTATTTGTTTTTTTTATTTGGTGACATTAATTGAAATTAAATAAAAAAGAAAATAATTACTAGACTAGCTAACACAAATTTATTTGAAAAGAAAAATAACATTTAGTATCTTTTATATGATATTAATTATTGATTTTATATATGTCTTATAGTTATAAAATATTTTTATTCAATTGCAAAAACAAATCAAGAAGGAATTTAATCAATTTATGCTGTGATATTATTTGTATATTTAAATTAATAACTTAAATATTATTGATGATAATAATTTAGTTGATATCTTTATCTTGTATTTACTTTATGTGTATATGTATGTATGTCTATATGTATATAATACAAAAAGGCATCTACTATCTACCTAGTGAGCGCACATGATAAAATATAAGATATAAGAAATCATGATATTATAAACTAATATTTGAAACTTATCGTGTTATATCTCTAAACTTAAACTCAGCTGTATATGATAATTATTTTTACTAATTTATCTGTATAAAAATAAATAAAAAATAAAATTTAATAAAATATAAATATAAACAAAAAATAATTTGATATAAAATTAAAAAATATATATTTATAATTAATTTTAAAAACTATATATGATTTTATCACAAGAATCATTTTTAATTTATCACTTCAAAAATCATTCATTAGTGTAAAATTTACACACATTTAAAAAAATTAAAATACAAAATATTTTCATCAATGATATATCATGTTCTCACATGTGACATTTCTACATCACATAAATTATCGATAAAAATACGGTGAATTTTTCAATGAACCAATACAATATATAGTCTACCATGAAATCAACTAAAATTTTAGGAATGATTGACTCTCCTTTCATGAAAGGGATCCGCTTAAAATGAGGAGAAGCATAATCCTCTCCTTCTATGAGACAACATACGACGTCATTAGAATTTCATATAATTTCTAAATGTAAGTTTATGGTAGACCATTTGAGACCATTTGACCTTAAATTTGCCTAAAGATATATACTAGTGCTGGACGATAATTTCATACAAACATTTAACTAAAAGTTATTATGGTATTATATTATTTTAAAAATATTGTATAATGTTAGTTAATAGTAAATATATAGGTATAACTCTTTCTGCGATTCTTTAATTTAATTTTAGATAACACTTTAATTTTTTATCTTTTGTTTATTTATTTATTTATTTAATATTAAGTAAGAATTTGATCTTTTATGTATTAAAATGTCAACAATGTTATTAATTTAATACAAAAATTTCATCAAAATCTTCAAATAAAACACATAAAATTAATTATCATATTCAATATAATGTAAATTTCATCAAACTCATAACTCAAATATTCAAATAAATTCATACTTTTATTCTTTATTTGATGAATTTGATGTTGTTGGAGATCAAAACATGAGTTTATTGAATATCTAAGTTATGTATTTGATGAATATATATGATTTTTTTTGAAATTGATATTGAATTTTATAAATTTTGTTTGAAAATTTTGATAAATTTTCTAAGTTTTTGAAAAGAAAGGGTAATACTGGTGTTTTACTATATATTTAAAAACTATATATTTCAATTTAATTTTTTTATAAAACGCTAATGAGGTGTAAATCCATCTCTAATGAAGAAGACATCCCAACTATGTTGAAACGAATAATCTTAACAAAAAAGTAGAATTGATGATTCAATATTTCACCGATTTATCTGCACACATATTTTCTTAATATAAACGTGACACACCGTGAAGCTTATATATCTCCGACAAAAAATACATTTATAATAAACACTTTCAATAACAAGCATCCAATAACTCTACATGAAAAGAAGTAGTGATGCCAAACTTGGTGGCAAACAACCAATATAAGTAGATTTGATACACCTTAAAATGCCCACGCCACCAGCCTCATCAAGGTGTGCCTTTAGAAGCATCATCGTATATTACACTTTAATCAACACATAGAGATATAGAGGACACATATATAATTGGATCTAACAAAATGAACTTCATTCTCATCAACCATTATGCAAACAAATTAAAGAAAAAATTTATCATCAAAGATCAAACCTTATTTCTGTAATACTATACCACCCACACGACATTGGTATTATATGTGTCGAGAGCACTAAAGTCCGAGAAGGTTGAATGCAATTCGACCAAATAAATTTACTCTAATTAAATTATTGATGTGTTTTCATTATCTTAAATACAAAATAAAATTAATGTTTTGGAAGTAGTATACATAGTAATAATAATTAAAAGGTACAATGAAAAGAAAATAATTAAAGTTAATTAAATTTAAAATAATTTTAAATAAATTTATTTTAAAATAATTTTTTTTTTGTTAAAATGACTATCATTGTAAAATAGAATGAGTACTATTTTGTTTAAGTTATTTATTTTTAACAAATTAGTCCTTCAAGTTTATATTTAAACAAGTTAATCCTTTAATTAATTATATAAATGTTTGTGGTTAACAAATTTATTACTCTCTTTATTCCACAATGAGTAATTGATAAAAAAAAATGGTCCCATAATGAATTACTCTTTTCAACTTACAATATACCATCTAATTAATATTGTATGCACAACTTCAAATTCAATATTTTTGCACTTTACATTAATGATGATCATAAATGCATCAATATAAAAGCAATTTACTGACAAAATTATTTCTCTGTTGTATTTATTCACTTTTCTTAATATATGTGAATTTATTCACTTTTTTTAATATATGTGAAATACTCAAATGACTGACTCATTATAGGACATAGAGAGTTTTAAAAAAGACATACAAATAGGTGACTTTGATGCATTGACATTCTAAAAAAATCGCAGATATAGATGATTGTAATACATTGGTTTTGTAAAAAAATTTATATTAAATGAATATGAAAATTTAACTCTAATTTTATGTAAATATTTTAATTACTAATGCAGAAATAACTCATAAAAGTGAGACCTATATTTTACTCCCTTTTTTTTAACTTTTGTGTGAATGATAAAAAAATAAAAAAATTAACTTATTATTTAATTGTATTTATAAAATATAGTTTAGCTATCACAAATATAATAAATATAGGAGATTCCGTCAAAAAGTATATATATAAATATGGTCGATGTAAAAACACAAAAGATGTGAGGAAAGTAATAATATATTTTTCTTTTCCTTTTCAAACAAAGAAGTACTAAGATTGTTATATAATTTCGTCTATTAGTCCAATGCAGTATCAGCATCGCCTACAAAATCTAACATAAAGTTTTAAAAATTGGCCTAATTATTTAAAAAAAAGATTGGACCGATCTTAGATCTTGACCAAACATAATGTTAGATACACATAATTTGAAGATCAATTACGTACAATATCATTTTAACTATTAATTATAAGCTAGTTAATATGATTGGTATATAAGGAAGAAACAAGGCAACTTTAAAATAAAAGCTTGGTTCTCCAACAAGGATCCAACCTTTTAGAATGTTTGTATATTTTCTTTCATACGAAGGAGTAATATAATAGATAAACAAATATTAAAACCTAAATCAATCGAAGTCTTATTCATAGTTATGGGTTCACTTCACTTTTTTATTTCTTTTTGTTTGGCGAGGAAGGGAAATTGAATAAAATAATTGATTTTTTTATTTATTTGAATGTGCTTCAAAACAATTTTATGTGAGATGCATCAGACACTAAATATAAATTTTTAATTGCATGTTACTTAGTTATTTATAAACTATTTATAATTTATAATATTTTATTTAGAAGAGTTTTTTTTAAAAGAGAAATATTTCATAAGTGGTGTGTTAAAAAACGAATGAAAAAGAAAATGTATTGAATTTGAAATTCTCTTTTTTCTTTTTTACCATTATTTTTAACCATAAATATACTTAGAAAAAAAATCACATTATTATTTTTAAAATTAATTCTATGCCATTTACCACAAAGAAATGCGTTTCAAATTTTTAATAGATTTTACTATCTGCTAATTGAACAAATAGTATTCTTTGACTTATTGTTTTGAAAATATTACTGTCGTTTTCTCTCTCTCTCTCTATTGTTACTCAGTTGATCATTTTTCAAATCTATATAACTACATCATTAATTAAATATGTTTCTTAAGATTATTAATTCAGTAAGTTTCATTTACAACATCAAGGACGCATTTCTATAAATAATTCGAAACTTTTGGTATATATTTTAATTTATTCGGAATCAATGATTATAAACTTTTTCAATTCACTCAATTAGTTTTTATAATGACCAAGGAAGAAAATGTGCGCATATTATATTACCAAACCAATTAATATTAAAAAAGATAAAGTGTTTTAATTTTTTAGTATAAAATTAGTGAGTATTCTCAAATTGCACTAATCAGTTGACAAACACAATAGATTTTTACAAAATTTTGAGTTATATGTACTCTTGGGAGTAGTTTCTTAATATATAAACAAAACTTACAACTATAATAAAAGTTAAAATAACAGGACGTGAGATTATATTATATAAAATATTTAGAGTGAAGGAATATTATCTTAGTTCAAGGTAGGAAATATTTTAGTGCTCAATTATTATTTACAAAAGAATTTATATTTATCTCCATTTCCAATAATAATAGCATATCTTAATGTTCAATTATCATTTACAAAATAATTTATATTTATCTCCATCTCTAATTACACTAGCAGCATGAGACATGAGATCTAATAAATAATTCTTCTAAGCGGTATTGAATTAATATAAGTTAAGTATTGGAATTCGAGTTTTATGGATAGGGTGACAAAAGACATGTATCTCAGAGTATTTTTAATTAGATAAAATTTGCAACGATTATGAGGTAAGTAGTTTAATAATTATCCATGATAAAATACAGATATTTCAACTACTCGTTAATTAATTAACACTGAGGCGAATATAATAGTATTATCTATATCCAAATATTCATATCCATTAGCAAATAAATAAATCATCCTATTAGCAAATTAAGTTATATATTCTAATACATTATATTTATTTATGTATTAATACTTTTTATAAGGGAACTTTGTGATGCATTGTTTATGTCTTATTTGTTAATGTATTAATATTTTTATGTGTTAATATTTTGTTTTCGTCAAAAGGAGAGAAAAATAATATATAATTGCAAAAAATAAATTTTGTACATAAATGATTTTTTTTGAAAAAGGAAAAGAAATATGTGAATATTTATGGATATCTCAAAATTCGATAATCCTATCAAGTGAATATCTATGTTGGTGTGGATATTGTACAATATCATTTTTATTCAACGAGATTCATATAGTTGACAATCAAACTCATACTTAATACGAATCAACAACGAATAAGGTAAAACACCACATCATAAGTATAAATACAAATATGAGTAATTATGTGAAAAATGATCAATATGAGTCCATTAATGAATATTTTTCCAAATTTCTAACATGGGAACAAATTTTAGTATTGTTCCCTACCCTAACCTACATATTATCATTTCTAGCTACTAATAACAAATGATTAATATCTCTACTTATGATGAAAAAAATGGAATTAAAAGAAGAAATTTCACTAATAATATTTAGTTAGCTAAATTTTTTAGCAGAGATTAGTTATTATAGCAAAATTGGTGAATACTATATCTTTATACTATCTTTGTTAGAAAATATAAGTCCCTTATATAAAAAATTCTATAAATATAAACCTTATTTTAAATTACTAAATACATTTGCTATTTTTTATCAAATATATCAATAAATTAATATAGTTAAGTGTGTTAAAAGATGAAAAGTTAGAGTTATACACATTTACATACAAAATGGTTTTTTTAGAAAGGTTTATACACATCATAGATACATTAACTAATTTCATATTTGCTTAATATATTTAAAAATATATTCTCAATTGAAAAATTTGACTTTTAAAAATCATAGTCTTGTTACATAAATAGTTGGCTTAATTGTCTTGAGATGATTAAAAGAATAAGATTATAGTATTATATTGTTAGAAGATTTTTAATGTGCTGACATTTTTGGGTTTCACATTGTTAACATATGGTGATATACTTTTCTTTTTAATATGTTAGATGTTTTCAATAGAAACAACCTGTAGATTCATGTAGATGTTTACATCGTTAACACATCGCTAATTTGTTTCGAATAAAGTTTTTAACAAGAAATGTTGTATTCCATATGATTGTTTTCTAATAAAGTTTTTAATGAGACACGTTTGACCCCTTCTTATTCACTCAATATTCCTTCGGCGTTTGTTAGCTACAATTCGAATTATCTATGCAAGACATACTATTTCCTTTTAATTTATAATATTTTCTTAATTTGTGTTAAATGTAATAATTTTTGAAAAAATCTTAATAACAATTTTAATCTCCTATTTGATTACACTCACAAAAATAGTTCTTTTATTTTAAAATTAAATTTGTTCAACCTTAATTATCACAATTATATGAGTCAAAAATATAGTTCGAGACCAAAACTAATGTGATTGAGGGAAAAAAGTTAATTTTAAAAAAGTAACATTTTTAAGTATAATAAAATAGAAGACTAAAAGTAAAATTAAAAAAAAAAAAAAAAAAAAAAAAAAAAAAAAAAAAAAAAAAAAAAGAAGTTAGATGATTTATACATAAGAAGGAGTGATCCGAAGCACGGGATCTAGCTGAAGTTTGAAGCATAGCGATTCTAGGAAGCATCAGAGGAAACAATAATGAGTTCCAATGACATAGAAATAGAGGTCTCTGTCTGAAAAGAAGGTGCACATAACACAGAGATGTAAAAATTAAGGTTTGAGGATTAAGAGTGCTTTGAGTAAGGTTTCTTAGCCAATAGACATATTAATATGTTGTTATTTGCAGGCTTTATTCATAAGAGAAGAAAAATATTAATAAGAGCAAAATGCAAGCATGGTAGTCTTGTATTAAATGGGACCCACACTGTAGGCCCCACAAACCGCCCATGCGCACGCTGTCTTTCTTCTTAACCAATATCAAACCCATCATCGATCCAATTCCTTGGACCTAACCCTAACCCAACAAAAACTAAGTAAACCCAAATTCTTCCAACAAAAAAAAAATTAAATTAAATTAATTTTAAAAAAATAAATAGCATCCTCAATCTCGTTATTAACCCACACAACAAAAACTTCCCAAGTTGTTTATTCTCTTCCCTTCACCTTCTCAAACTTTTCCTATCTTAGAACTCTTTATTACCTTATTTCCTCCAAACCTTGAACTACCAACTCTTTACTTTACTTCCATATAAGTAGCTTAGCTATTTTTTCTTTTTTTTTTTTGAAGATGCCAATTAACAAATCAATAAGCAAACACACAATTCCTTCCTTCATGAGATAATAGATCAACAAAAAAACATGGTGCTTGAAATTTGTTGGTTGGTTTTTCCAAAAACTTTTTTTGTTGTTGAAGGTAAGTGGTAAGTAGTATAGAGAGCATGCCATCAACAAATTAACACCTAGCTAGCTCTTCTTTTTTTCCAACCCTCAAAGCAACCCAAAAACCAAAGATAAAAAAAATAAACTAGAAAACAAAAACACAAAACACAAAATAATCCCTTCAAAAGTAAATCGCCACCACTACAACCTAGATCCTCTCCTATCTCTCATTAATCTATATCTCTACTTTCTTTCTCTTCCAATTTTCATAAAATCTAGGGTTGTGACTTTTTGAGGATATTGATCTTGATCATATCATCTAGATAGAGAAAAAAATTATCAAAAAGGGAAAGAAAAATCATGGATCAAGTAGCTCAAGGTCGTCCTCTTCCACCTCCTTTTCTTACTCGAGACCTTCATCTTCACCATCAATTCCACACCAACCACCAAGCCAACGAAGATGAACAACAAAGTGGCAATGGCAACTTAAGTCGTGGTCAGAAACGAGATCGAAACAACAACAACGACGACAACAACACTCCGACCGGTGGAGAAGGAAAAGACGAAGGTGGGAGCGGAAGCGCCGGGGGTGGAAGTGGTGGTGAGATGGGAAGAAGACCAAGAGGAAGACCAGCGGGTTCGAAAAACAAACCAAAACCACCGATCATCATCACGAGGGACAGCGCGAACGCGCTCCGATCCCACGTGATGGAAGTCGCAAACGGGTGCGACATCATGGAGAGTGTGACGGTCTTTGCACGGAGGAGGCAGCGTGGTGTTTGCATCCTCAGTGGTAGTGGTACCGTCACTAATGTGACTCTCCGTCAACCAGCATCACCTGGTGCGGTAGTCACACTTCACGGAAGATTCGAGATATTATCTTTATCTGGCTCCTTCCTTCCGCCGCCTGCTCCACCAGCAGCATCAGGATTAGCCATATATCTTGCTGGTGGACAAGGACAGGTTGTCGGCGGAAGCGTGGTGGGACCCTTATTAGCTTCCGGTCCGGTTGTTATCATGGCTGCTTCCTTTGGAAATGCTGCATATGAAAGATTACCTTTAGAAGATGAAGAAACACCAGTGAATGTGCAAGGAAGTGGAGGATTAGGTTCACCAGGAATTGTAGGAACTCAACAACAACAGCAGCAGCAACAACAACTTGTGCAAGATCCTAACACTTCATCACTATTCCATGGAGTGCCACAAAATCTACTCAATTCATGCCAATTACCAGCTGAGGGTTATTGGAGTGGAAGTGTTCGTCCTCCTTTTTAACCTAAAATTAATGTTCTTCATCACTTCTTATCATGCTTTTCGTTTATCTTTGTTTTTTCTTTTTAATCTTATTTTGTTTTGTTTTTTGTTCACCCCTTTTACTTTTACTTTCTCTTTATCACTGTTCATTCTCCTTCTTATAACTTAGTTTAAATTGAAGACTTTTTCTTTGATCATGTTATTGACTAGCTACTTTGTGTTGAATTCAAGAAGGATGTATAAATTCATGAATTTTTTTTTGTGGAGTTTGAATTTTATGATATTGCATCCAAATGGTTTTTTTTTCTTGTTCATCTACAAAAAAATTGGTGTAGTTGCTTCCAAATGAAGCAGCAGAAGCTACCATGTGCTCTCTCTCTTTCTCTCTCTCATTCTATTTTCTTGCAGCTATTCTAGTATCTTGTCTGTTAATTTATCAGTCAATCTTTGCAGAGGGAGGACAGAGAACATTTCTTTTTCTTTTCATTTTTTTTTATTAATTATTTTTTTCCTTTTTTCCATTTTAGGTGATTAATTTCTAGGACTTCCATCCTAGATTCAGATTCTAAAATAAACAGATCTATAAATAACCCCACAAAAACAATGTACATAACATGTTACAAATTTTTATCTATTTCAAGAAAAGTGTGTTGTGTGACATAATAATTAGCTCCCTTTGTAGTTAGAACATCACTAACTCAACCATCATAATTACTATATACACTCTCACTTTCTTTGCTACTTACACCCATCATTACATCCAAACTCATGTCCTTTTCACACCCATGTTCTCAAAATTAGCACAATCATCATAATGTTAATATATTATCTTTCATTTCATTAATATTATTAATACTATTGGTTTTAAATTGTGATTGCATTTATAGTTACGCGACAATTATTAATATTTAGATTACAATAAAATATAATAAAATTTTATTGATATTTTCAAAATCACAGTAGCAGTACCATTTGTCGAAATTTTAAAATCTAAAATTTTGAAACGACATTTGTAATTATAAATCTCAATTTAAAACCATAATTAATATATACTATATTTTATTTTATTTTTCTTCTAATTCTTAATTACTTAACTGCAAATGAAAATTGGTTCACTTAGTAATTAGAGTTGTCAAGTATATTTTTTTAGTCTTGAATTTTGTGTTAACCCTGTTGACTCTTTGATATTTAAATTGTCTATTTTTTTGAAGAAGAAAAATGAATTAGTTAATTAAGTAAAGGTTTATAGATGGTTATAGGAGTATTTTTGATTTAATAAAAGTTGGTGAGTGTTAGAAAAAAAGAGATGTTGGAGAGTAAAAATGATGATCCATTTGAATGGGAGGTTATGGGCTTAACTGAGTGATGTGTGGGAGAGATTAGGGTTTATTATGAAGGCAGAGAAGAGCATTGGGTGTTGGGTCACACGTGCGGTGCTCTGTGAGAAAAATGAAAGGTTCCTTTTCGAGGCAACAACCAGAACAAACAGACCTCAAACCAAAGTGTGTTAAAGCCTCTCATCCTTCTATATGTGCCATTGCCACTTTCTAGACAAACAAATAGGATTCAACTAATATCAAGGTTTTTACCTCACTTAATCCATGTTAGACCACACATGTTTCAATATAGGTAATAATGATGATTTATAAGCTTCTTCGAGTAAAAAATCAATTACTTTACACCCATAATGCAAAAGAGTTTTACATTAATTATATATATATATATATATATATATATAAAGCAATAGTAATACTATATAACTAATACTATTATATAGACATCAATTATAATTTAAAGAAAAGAAATAATTATTATTGATATACATACTTGGGTGTTTAGATATTAATATATGTCATACATTAGAAAAGTGTAAATCTAGATAATAATTTAATTACTATACATCGATAGTGTGAAAGAATTTTACAATTAACATCAATAATAATATATAAATAAAAATAATTGAGTGTAACTATGTATATGTGCCGGTGCTATATATTATCGCTACAACAAATTTTAAATTTAATATTGTACATTTAATAATGCCTCTTAAGTAAAAGTATTTTTGTATTTGAGAAAACGGTTTCAATCCAAAGCATTGACACTAAATAAATTTTATCCATAAATATTCAATTTTGTGTGTGTTTAATATTAACCTCTTAAAAAATAGTCTAAAAGGAGATTTCTTACTTGTGTTAGTAAAAAGATGAATTTTGTAATAATAAAAAATAGAAAATAAATATAATATTTTATTAAATTTTACTAAAATATTGAGGTTTACTTTTGAACTAAGACTATATTAGACAGCCGTTTTAATTTTATATTATTATATAAATATTTTTAAGATGTTTTAAAAAATAATAAAACAATTATAATACATGATTGATTAAAAATAATTTTTTGTACAGTACCTATTAAAATTTAATAGCATAAATATAACAAAGGGTAAAGTAGGTGTAAAAATAAACAAAGGGTAAAGTGGAAACATATAAATAGAGATAAATAAACTCAAAGTTATGTCTTGATTATGGAATTGATGCTCCTTGAAACCCTAGCTTTTTGTGCTTCTTTTAGACTACTATTATTATTATTATCAGTAGGTTCATAGTGTTTTTAGAACACTTATCAAGAAAACAAAAAAAAAATATTAAGAAGAATTTTTAAGTTGAAAATTTGAAAATTTTACATTTTCAAATATAAAATACACATATTTTAAAATTTAATTGTCATATTATTATATTTTTTTAATAAGAATACTCTCTTAAAACACTTGTTAGCATTTCTATTGATATTATTCTACAAATGCGAACGTATATATAATAATTAAGTTTGTTTATTAATATCTCCTCCCATCTTTTCCTTGGATTCTATTCTTAGCTTGTCAAGTTCCTCTACCTTAGTTTCTCCTTGCTAGTCTATAAATCATCAGTTCCCAAAGATCATTCTCAACATTAACATGATCAATCACTTCCTGAATGAAAAAAGTCCATGTATAGCAGTATAGCACTACTTGTGTTGAAAGGGTACAATTTTGGACACTGTCACTTTTACTGTTCTTAGTTTCACATATGAACAACATCCAATAAATTATGTCGGATTTCTTAATCAATATCTTTAATATCCTATAGCACTCAAAATTAATAGATTATCAGTCAAATTTAATTTCACTGAATTCCAGATAGTGTATTTATTATTGTAGCAATATATAGTTGGTCTTACAATTAATGAAATTAATTTGAAGAATCTTTAACTGCTCACCACTTTAATTACATTGTTTTGATTCCTCTCATTCAGAATTAGAAACTGCTCTTATGTAGTTTCAAAAAATATATATTTTATTCCTCAAACAGAAAATTCAGCAGTCTTTTATCCACAAAAATATATATTTTAATTTTGTTTAACCTTAGTTGTAACAATTACTTAAATTTTATTTATCATCTCACTAAAACTTTATATTAATAAAGTCGTTTTTCTTAAGTGAATTCTTACCATTCTTAGTAAAAAGTGAATTTCATAACAATAAAAAGTAGTGAAGAAATATAATATTTTATTAAAATTTAGTAAAATTAGTGAAATTTTTCTTTAGACTGAAATAATTTTAAATTGCGATTTATAACTGCAATATTATAGATTTTAGAGTTTTTGCAACAATATCACAATTCTAATTTAAAATAAAAGTCTGCAGTCTAATAGTAATTACAACTGGAAATACAATTTAAAACTACCTATTATAGCATCAAATTAAAAGGCATGAAATAAATATCTTAACATAAATAGTTATTTCATGTTCTTTAATTATATATCTTTCTTAGTTACTTATTAAACATAGTATTAGATTTATATTTAATAGCTTTTTTAAACATAGTATTAGATTTATAATATGTATATTGTGGACCATATACTACTGTTTTTTAGATTATTATACCTTTCTGCTTCATCATGGTGAACATCATCACTTGACTTAAAACTACATTATAATAATGGGATGGATCTAATATAGATTTCTAAAAACTGTCTAAAAGTAGACCTTTACCATTAAAAGTTTATCTTTGAACTATTTTCTAACAGTCCATATTAGAAGCACCCATCATAATCAACCATTCATTACTACACCTACATCTCACTATAAGTATCATTTTAGCTATTGTACATTTCTTAACAAAATGGTTACTTCATTTGATTTTATAGTAAAATAGTGAGTGAAGATTAAAATACTCACATTAATTAAAATAATAGAAAATAGTAGTAGTGGATCAAGTAGTTAAATAGACTATTTAATTAACTGAGAGCATAATTTTTAGAAAGAAAAAATAACAGATAATAAATATTTCTTAGATAATAAGATCCCATTGTAATTTTTTTTTAAATAAACAATCTAATGACCCTAATTTTTTTAGGAGATAAATTCTATGTTTATGCACTTTTTGACTTGGAATCACCGATGTGTTTCGCTTTCCCTATTTAAATTTAAATAAGTGGTTTCGTTTTTTCTATTTAAATTTAAATAAGTGGTTTCAAATCAGACAAGGTTTATTTTTGTGTTTTTATGTAATAATTTCGTCATCTCAAATCTATGCTACTTTATTTTCTGTTTTTGTGTAATATTCATTTGATTTTTTTGTCTTGTTGCAATGTTTATTTGATTTAAATTGATAGATCAATTTTGATCAATTACTGATTTAACTAATAACTAAGTTGTCAATGTTATAGATCTAGAGACAAATGTATTTCAATCACTTTGATTTTGTTATATTATCTATAAACAGTATATCATTTTATGCTATAAATTTAGATGTCGTAAAGTTTATTCGCAGATTCATTATGTTTTTAGCGTGAATTTGTATTTGTATTTGATACAATCTACCAATTTGAAAGAATGACTAGCGTTTTCTTTTGCTAAAAAAAATAAGATTCCATTGTACCATTTTATGATTATCATATATCTTTATTTATTTAACCACATGTTTACTCCATTCCTCATTATCTTAAAGATATGCACTTGACAATTTAAAATGTAGATCAAAGATGGGGTATTTTCCAAGTTCGTAAATATTATCTAGGTTGATTTCATTCACAAATAATTAAATATGAAAATATATTTTTCTATTTAAGTATTTGTTAAATGCATATACAAAATTATATAGAGTGCTATAGTAGCAAATGAAGTTGTAGATTTGACGAAAATATCAAATCGAGAGTGTCTTATCTTTGAAGCGACCTTTAAGAAGTTTTTATTATCAATTACATGATGGTAAAGTTTGACATCAACAAAAATTGAAGCCCTTGAGTTCATGAGTATGAACTCACGAAATTTATTAATCTTGGTCAATGGAAGTCCAACATATCATGTTGATATAAGTATGTTGATATAAGTAGAGATTTGAAATTCTTGGTTTATCGTGTACTATTATGAGAATTGATCTCATTCTCTCATTTACATTATGGAGAAGATACACTTTTTATAGGTGAGATATGTATGGAAAATTTATTGATGATGAAGGTGGTAATTAGATGGTTAACATAGGTGTGTCAAATTAAAAAGCAATGTTTTCAAAATATTGGCTAGTAGGGGGTGAATGTTAATCCTCCTTCTTTTCCAATGGTTGATGTCCTTCATCGTAGGATTGGATTGTGGCAAAATAAGTATGAAATCCTTGGAGGAAGGATTAAATTTTAAAATATAGTTGTCTTTTCTACCTCTCTTCAAGATGTTAGATGTAATGGTATAGACCTAAAAGGTCCCATTCAAAGATATTATAGATCAAATGCATAAGAAATCCAATGCAAAGTAAAGTGAGCAACCCTAGTATCGAGGTATAGCCCATTAAAGTCCTCACGTGATGACTTCAGTGTCCAATCACCGACGTCATCCCTTAGTATGGCCCACAAATAGGAAAACATGGGATCTATAAGCACTTATGTGTTGTCAACATTCTAGGTAGTATTTCGCCAATCTTAGGAAACTTCTTACTTCAATCACTAAATTAGGTTGAGACCAACCTAGTATTGCATCTACCTTACTAGAGTCAATTGTTACTCCTTTAATAGGTAGGGTATGTACTAAAAACTTCAACTCCCAAAACCAGAACTCATATTTCTCAAGTTTTACATAAATTTCTCATGCTCATCCAAGCTCCTAGAGTGGATTAAAATATCATATATAAACACTGCAACAAACTTATCTAAGAAAGGTCTCAAAATTCGGTTCATATAATGCATAAAATTGGTATGAATATTGGTAACTATAAAAGGCATCCCTACATACGCATAGTGTTCATATCTTGTCCTAAAAGTTGTCTTAGGAATATCTTCGCTCTTAACCTTAATTTTATGGTACCCATACCTCAGGTCTATCTTAAAAAATATTGAAGCTTCTATTAATTGATCAAAGAGGTCATTTATCTTAGGTAGGGGATATTTATTCTTAATGGTAACTTGATTAAACTTTCTATAGTCTACACAAAATCTCATACTCCCATATTTCTTCTTCACTAAAAGTATTGGCGCTCCTTAATGAATCCTTTTCCCAATAAATCTTCTAATTGTCTCTTAAATTCATTCAAAAGATAGACTAGAATTTGTCAATTGAAAAGTTTTCACACAAGACAAAGATATAAAAAAAATGTGTCATTATGAATCAAATAATATGATAATTAATCTTTTTTTTATAATAAAACTCATATCTAGAATTCCAATAAAACTTTGTAGCTCAAGTTTAATTCTTTGCTCAAACATGATTGCCCTCCATTCGTCTTATGGATTATCCCTAAGAGAGCAAAAGTATCTTGATAGAGCTTCAAATTTAGTGACATACTATGCAACCGACATATCTCGTTGATGAAGATGAAGAAACTCAGTCTCCTTCTGAGTGCAAACAATGTGGGAAAAGTACTTTTCTAGAAATACTTCCTTAAACCTACCCCAAGTAATAGAAATTCCTTTTGTGAGATAACCTCCTCTAGCACAATTTCAACTAATGTTCAACATTAGACTCTAACGTATAAACTACAGGGTTCACTTTTGACCATCACCGCACCATATGACTTGAAATACTTTCTCTAACTTCAGCAACCATTTTTATGCCTCAACTAGATCAGAATTGACAGATAACCTCTTTTTGTTCTCACATGGTTACGACCATCAAGTTGTGAGTCTCAACAAGTGTGTCATTTGTTCCATGTCTATTACCCACCATAAACTTGCACACCACCAATAAAACACTAAATTGGCCTGGCCTAATATCCAAAATAATAACATGTGAATATAATAACTAAAACAAGCAACCCAATAAGCCTAAGATTTGATTTTTGTTTTCTTAAAAAAATTGATAAAAAATAAAAAAAATAAATAAATTAAAGTAAACTCATACCACAGTTGCTTCTAGGTTCAATGTGACTCTAATACGGAGAAAAAAAAATATAATGCCTAGTTAGGTGTGTCGCGTCCAGTTTGTCCGCGAAAAAGGACTCGCCACCAATTTTATTTTTATTAAAGGAAAAATTGAATAAAATCTAAAATAATAATTTTTGAAGCAGAAATTCGGATTCATGAGTCGATTACCAGTAGGGAAGAATTACCACCCTATAACGTCCGTTAAAACGGCTATCCCATAATTAATTGTATACAAACTATTTATTTATTTATTTATTTATTTTTATCCCCAAAAGGAATAATAAAAAGAAAAAAATTATTTACATTAATAAAAGAAAGAAAAAATATTTTTTTATTAATTTGGTTTGACAAGGGAAGACCTTGCTCCTACGTATCTCCAAGTGCAATAGAGAAATCAAAACTCACGTAGTTCTTGGGTAGAAAATATTTGTGTGTTGACTAATTTTATTATTAATTTTTATTTTTATATCAAAATAATTTCACACTATAGTGGTGATAATAATAATAATAATAATAATAATAATAATAATAATAATAATAATGATAATTATGATAATAATAATAGGAGTGGCGTATTGTTTATTAATTTGTATACTTTTTTTTTTTTGCATTTTTACAACTTATAAAGGATAAAAATTCAAGAACATATCCACGAGTCGGCGGCACATATGTAGAACGAACCGACGGCGGTAATAACAAAAGAGTTTAAGATCTAACGCACAAGATAAAAAACAAAATAGAGATAATGAATCACGAATTTGATAAAGAAATAGACAATTATACAACAATCGACTTAATCCTTATTAAACTTGATTGTTAAACTAAAAAGAATTTCTTGTTTATATCATACGTGCATAGAATAGTAAAAAAATAACTCTATAACAACAATAAAAGAAGATGAGAAAAAAGGAAAAAAAAAAAGTTTACCTCACTGGAGACATTTTTTTATTAGTACTTAGTTCCAATTTTTTTCTCTCTACTTTTTCTCCCCTTCTATTCAGTTTCCTTGTCCTCTTATTTATAGTTAAAAATTAGGTTTAATTTTTTTTGAAAGACAATAATTCTCATTAATGATCATTAAATTTATTCTTAATGTTTTCAAAAACCTATCATAATCACTTAAGGTATGATTTTTTAACCCATTTTTTAGAAACAATAAATTAAATCAGAATTAATATTTTTTTTTTAAATTTTTTTATTTTATTTAACTAACGAAAAGACAATAATATGCTTAATATTTATTATTATATTTTTTCTGCAAATAAAAAAGGAAGAGCTGACAAAATTAGGTGTCAACAACCTAATTGTTTGTTTTTATTATTTTTTTTTAATTATATATTTATTATATTTTATAAAAACTTTAAAAGTGGCGGATAAACTTAGGTGTCTACAAGGTGGGTTTTAACAATTGAAATAATGACAAAAAACTTTTATATTTATTTAAGAGAATAATGTACTAATAATAAATAATTAATTATCCAAAAGAAATAATATTATAAAATCTTGAAAATAAATCCTTACAACTGAAAATTCTTTAATAATCAAAATATTCAAAACTGGACATTTGATAACTAATCCTGAAATAAAATATAATGTAGCCACTATTTCTACTTATTCTTGATCTACTAATCTAATCTAAGTATAGTACTCTTTTCAAAAGAGGTAGAATTTATCAGCTCTCAATATCCTCAATGGTCTTAGTCTTTGAAAACAACACTTTCATGATATGCTAAATTCTAGTGAATAATGCACACAACTTTAAAACAAATATTGTTCTATGCCAATGCAGTAACCAAAAAAATCGACTATGTCATCCGCGTTCTTCCAATTATAACCAATTACTTTCATTAATTAAAACACATCCACTTAAAATCATCAACAATTCATATCTATAATAATCAAATAAATCAAATACACATATTTATTATGCAAAAACAATCAATCAATTCAATGGTGTTCTATTGTTATATGGAGATGTGATACTTTCATGAAGTGATTATCATCTCATTATGTGGAGCATCAGCGCATCTAGTATCGAGTATAAGACTTATCTATGTAAAGTTTTAAGTTCATCTCATATGGGATATAAGATTCATCTATATGGAGCACATAACTCGTCCAAGTAAATAACTATAGTACAAGATTATCCATATGGAGTTTAACCTCATTTCAAACAAATACAATAAAATAATCCGTTTTTAACGATCATCTTCAAAAAATTGTATTTAAATTATATTATGTTATTTTATTTAAATATACAATAAAAACAATCATTTAAAAACACATAATAAAACAATCTTTTAAAGAATACATATTCAAACAATTACAAAAAAAAAAGGTAATTCAATAAATAAAATAGTACATAATTAATCAATTTCACAATCTTATTTTCACAAACAAAATAGTAAAGAAATTAATTTTCTAATTTAATGTTGTATTTCATAAATTCTTGATATTAATAGAGTCGACTTAATATAGTTTTATAAAAATTATTATTCAAAATATCTAATTATTTTTTCGTTCTAAATTCTTAAAATAAATTTACTATGAAAAGGTTAAAAGTCATGATTACTCACCTTTTGAATCAAGATAGAATTAAAGTCGATCAATACTTCCTTACTTAACTTTCATGTGTTGTCCAAAAGTACAATTTTTCTTTTTCTTTTTTTCTATTGTTTTGTATGTGTGTAACAATATAACTTATTTTTATTTTAGATCGTGTTTCTATATAATTTGGATGCCAAATATGTTTTCACGTTAATGAAAGGTATTTTTATCCCTTCTGTTCGTTATACTATTAAACTACTACTACTATTATTTCAAATTAAAATAACTTGGTTGTAACAATTTGTTACATGGATTATTGGTAATTCAAAACAACCTTATCCTCTAAACTCATGATCCTTTTTTTAGTGTTACTATAATAACAGACTTCTTCTTATTGGTTATGCTATGTCACCAATATTTTAATTATTTTATTCTAAAAGATAATTAACAAAGTGCTGTAATAAAGTAAAAATAAGTGGTTAAGTTACGGTAAACTATAAAACGTGTCGTATACCAACATAATAATAATAATAATAATAATAATAATAATAATAATAATAATAATAATAATAATAATAATAATAATAATAATAATCTATTTAATAAAAAACAATAATAATCTATAATTTAAACTACTTTAAATTTTAATTATTTTTAATATTTAATTTTAAGATATTACATTTCACATTATCTCACATTATTTAAAGAGTAATATTCTACGGTTTACACTTATAAGGACTGTATTTCATTATCTAATGCTAAATAAAATATCCGTTATTTTATTATTTATAGTACTATTATGTAAAGAGTAATATTCTACCATTCACACTTATAATTGCTATATTTTATAAAGAAGATGTCACATCAAACAAGAATATTAAACTATCCTACGACAATAATAAGAGCATTCCTCAACTTCAAATAAAATAAAGGGAAAAACATTCTAAGGAATGAAGGACACTTTTCTAGAAACGAAGCGCACACTACCTAGAATGTGAGACATGTTCTCAAAATTAGGATTAATGTAAGGGAGGAGGTAAAAGCTCTACTCTTGCATTATAGACCTCCTTCGTTGCTAAGTCTTACATCGATCGATGACTTCATATTAGAAGTCAAACGGTAGATTTGTTATTTGGTTAAATATATTGTTTTCAAGCATTTTGGCACATGAGTAAACTGTTTGCCAATATAATGTTCTCATTATCATCACTAGGTAATTAATGTTAAGAACAATATGGTAAACCAACATTGAACAACAAAGGTCAAACAAAGCATGATTTGAATATGCTTTAGAAAAAACAATGACATGTTTATAAGGAAATTGGCAAGGGAACGGGCATATAGAGAATGTGAGTAAATAGGAACAATGAGTCATTATTGTTGATACGAACACACATTTGTATTTAAATCACATGAATAAAATGTAACGATGGAGTTAATGAAGTTGGTAACGAAGTTACAAAACTTTAAAGGTAAGTACAAGTTAAGAGACTAAATGGGTTGGTGGTCAAACGCATCGACCTCAACTTTGAATTACATTACGAAAGTTATAAGGGCCTACCAAGATAGCACGTTCAGCTTTAGACCTAGTGCATCTTGCTCCTCGACACCTCATGAACAAAAAAGAGGATTATGTCGGAACCAAGTTGATTTTTCCCTTATTGTTTTGATGTTAACAAAAATATTTTATGAAAACAATAAATTTGGATTAATGACTTCATTTAGTATACAAAAATTAAAAGAAGAAAATCAGAGAAAGATACTAGAGGAAGTGACAAGAGGCAGTCGTTAGAGTAAGTGACTAGAGGATGAGATCATAGGAACACAAAGTATATATGTCTTCCTCTGAACATATATCTTTGAAAGTAATGTGCCTCTGAAGGTTATAAAGATTGCCTCTGATGTTTAGGTCTAATGTATGAGTCTATTCTTTAGGTCTAAAAATTGAGTTTGATAATTAGGTCTGAAGAATGGCTCTGAAATAGAGTCTGAAGACTACCTCTAAAGATTGTCTAAAGATTGCCTCTGAAGACCGAATTTGAAGCATGTCTCTAAAGCCATTGTATGCCTCTGATGTGCCCAAACTTAGCATGCCTCTAAAGAGTTCATATCAAGGCATAATTAACTATGAAGAGATTGTTCAAATCATAAATTCAAAGCTCATAATTCGTTGATCAAATTGGTGTAACACACTCCAAATGTTGCCTCTAATGTTGAACTGACTTTGAAGTTTCGACAAGGTGCTTTGCCTAATGCCACTAATTCTAAGTCATGAAATTTTGCTTCTGACTATCAATATTCAAGAAACACAATATATCACTCAACAAGAAAGTCAATGCCTCTTACGGAAAGTCAACGAATGAAACTGAAAGAATTAAGTATTAAAAGAAGACTTAGTCGGATCCAAATGTGAAGATCCAAGAACAACTCAAATCCATTGCTGCTCAAATCAAGCATGAGTATGAAAGAAGATTTGTGTTATTGATAAAAATCTAACAAGAGTTACTAACAAGAAGCTTTGATCAATATTTACCTACAAGAAGATATGAAGTATTTCCAAAAAGATTTGATCAAAATTTATCATAAGAAGATCGGATCAAGAATTATCTACAAAAGGATATGAATTATTTATAAGAAAATTTGATCAAGATTTATCACAAGAAGATTTGATCAAGATTTATCTACAAGAAGATATGAATTATTTACAAGAAGATATGATTAAGAATTGTTTACAAGAAATACCACTCACAAGAAGATACATTTATTATTTGCAAAGATATGATTCAAATTTCACAAGGATAGAGAAGAAACCCTAACATATTCTATAAATAGGTACTCAAGTATGAAGAAGAATATAAGAGAACTCACAAGAACATAAGTTCTTAAGACATTACAGTTCATATGGTTAAGGTCTAGATAGACACTTGCTCGCAAGAAATATTTTTTTAAGTATTTTCTAGTGTGAGGGTCACTGTTACAATCAGCTTGTTAGAAGTAAACCAATTTGTTCTAGACTCTTGTAACCTATCTCGATAGTGACTTCTGTGTTCCTCAAGCAATCTGTAGATTTTTAGGTTGTATTGAGAAGACATAGCTTGTTGAGTCAAGGTGTATGTGTTCCTCAAAAAAATTGTAGGTGTCAGGTTGTTTTGAATAGCCTATCTTGTAGGATTAGATGTTGTATAATTCAAGTTTTGGATTAGTAGATTAAATACTTTTGAGTAAGGGGACTAGACGTAACAATCAAGTTGGTGGTGAACCAACATAAATTATTGTGTCACTTTAATTTTTGAAATTTTTGTTTTACTTCTGCCTCTAATCATGTAACTTAATTGCTACTACGTTGATTTTAAGTAAGTCACCAATTCAACCCCATTCTTGTACTTGCACCTTCATATTAGAGTTCTTGAGCTCTTAGGTTGGATTTTTCTTATTACTCTCAATTAGAACCTAAAATCAAACCTCTTGTTGGTGATCATCTTCTTCCTCAAGTAATACAAGTTAACCATCTTTGATCTCCTTCGAGTAGCTAACCTTTGAAATGTTTGCATTTGGAGCATTCAACTTTACTTGAATAACAACTTCATTAAAATCATAAATGAACTAAAGGATATAAATTCACCTACAACTCATTATTGTATTCCTTGAATTTCTCAACCCAAGTCTTCAAGATCATATTTTCTTTCTTAAAGCTTGACACCTCAGTCTTTAATGTTTTGCAGTGTTTCTCAGCTTGATGATTTTTCCTCATGCGTTTACAAGGACTCCTTGGCCTCCATAAGCAAGTTCTCCAAATTTTTGATTGTTTGATGAACAATAGTTTTCTCCAACTTCAACCTCTTTATATGAGAGGTCATGTCTTTCATTCTTTGTTCAACATCAACCAATTTAGCTAATCTCTTATTCAGATCATCAACATCCTTCTTCGCCACCTAAAATTGGTAAACCCCCTCACATATATTCTTTTGAAGTTGTTACACGATGCATGCACCAAAATGCCTCATCTTCCTTCTGAATATTATCATATATCGGCTTAGAAATTGCATTAGCATCATTCAACACTGATCTCTCCACCGTTGTTCCAATAACGGAAAATTTAGGGATGAAGTGAGACCACTTCTGACTACCAGAAAACTCCATTATGAACCTTCCACGAACTACTCAATATTTCCTTGTAAAGTCATTATCGACAATTATCTTCGATTGCTATTGAGAAGGCCTCTCTAATTTAATTGGCAAGAAAGAGCTATGAGGTTGTATATCAACTACAGTGGCATAAACATTTCTCTTTGACTTAGGATCTACTACATCATACCTCAATTGCGTGTTTCCAATCCATTTTCCTTTATTTTTTTCTTCAAGACTAGAGGATTTGAAAGGCTCTTCTTTGATCCAGACCTTACCATTCTCAAGTACCTTCCACGAAGCCTTGAGGTCGTCCAGAATACCATCAAACTTCTTCATATCCATCTTGATTCAAAGTCTAGTAGAAAGGAAATTTTAGGTCACGTGAGATATAAGGATCCCTAGGAATTCATGACACTTTGAAAAAGTATTTTTAGAAATATATCTGAGACGAATTGAAAAGGAAAAAGAACCCTTGAGACAGTTGAGCACTTAAAGAACAGATACCAACCTTTAAACTATACAAACAAAATATTGTTGCACTACAAAAGAATATATAATGGTTAGACACAAACTGAAAACATATAACGTATGCTCAACTGTTGGGGTGTAAAAGTGAAGGAGCGAAAGCTAACCCCCCACATCACATTGCATTCAAAGTCTCTAAATAAAAGACATAGTTTAATCCTATTAAAAAGGGATAAAGAAATAGTCCAACTCTTCGATATTGACCTTTGTAAAGCAAATACAACCAGATTCTTGACATGGAATAATAATATGCACATCAACAAAATGATTTTATTGAATCCTTAGACTTCCACCTCCTCCAATAAAGATGTAAATCTACGAAGAAAATGTAATGTTTCATTACCTGGCACATTAGATATTGTTAAACCTCGAAAAATCACATCATATATTTTTTGTTAAGTTAAGAATTTTTTATTCCTATTACGTGTCTAACGATAACTAAGGGTATAGGGACCTAGTGTAATGGTATGTGCCTAAAAGGCTCAATCCAAAGATGTTATGGATCAAATACAAAATATGCTCAATGTGAACTACAACAAATGGAACTATCACAAATGTCAATGTTGACAAAATAAAAACTATCACAAATGAGAGTAAAAACTATGAGAGTAAAAACTATCACAAATGGGACCTAGTGTACATTGCACATTTATGAGAGTAAAAACTATCACAAATGTCAATGTTGACAAAATAAAAAAGTTGTTTGTGGTTATTTTGACCATAAAAAACGTTGTAAATTGACTCCAAAAAACTCAGTTATTGCTATTATGGTCGTCACATTTGAATATTAATAAAAAAAATGTGCAATGTACAACTTCTCAAAAGGAAAAATCTGTAAAATATATTTAAGATAAAATCTCAACATATGTGTATACATTAAAAACTAATAATATCAATTATTATTAAGATTATTTGATCAATCGTCAATTTATCAGTAAAATCTACAATTGGTGTAGCAGGAACTTCACCATCGACTTTACTCATACATGATTTAATTTGAACAAATATATAAGTTAAAAAATATAACAAATTTTATTAATATTTATATTGTAAATACAATATTTTTTTAAAAAAATTAATGTAATTATTTGAAAAAAATATATATATTTCGAAAATTTGAATAAGTTTCGTTTTAGAAATATACATGTTCATTGAAATTTTGAAATGTAATACTATATTTCGTAAGTTTTATGTTAGAAACTTCGTAAAAGATCATGTTTCAAATGTTTTAAAGTTTCAAAAATTAGCATTTTAAATATTTCATTGAAGCACGAATTTTAAAAAATATTTAACAAATACAATAAGTTCTATTTCGATACTTTTCAAATTAATGAAAATGAATATTCCAAAAATCTGAACTCCCTTTGTATTTTAAACTTTTGGAAATTTCTATAGCTGATTTTTGTATAGGTCAAATGTAAATGCAAATTTTAGTAACATTTTTTCAAAAGAAGAAAATAAAAAAATTAAAAAATGTATTTTTTTTTTTTAATGAACACGGGGTGGTAGGTATAGGTTGGGGGTGGAGAATATATTTCTACTACATAAGACACCCTATTGAGACTCTCAGAAAATGGACGAAATTCCATTTCTCTGATTCTATCTAGTTGAGCATTTAAATCTAACATTAAGAATGCAACAATATTAAATTTTAAAAAAAATCTCTATCACCTATTGTGTTTCTACCAAGTTCACGCACACACAAAAATCTATTTGAGTTGTCAAAAAATAATATTTATTTCTCATATTTAGTAATGCAAAAAATTAATATTAGAATTATATATCTTACACTACAAAAGATATTGAAGACTCCATAAACTAATATTAGTATTGTATATCTAACACTACAAGAAATATATCTAACACTACAATTGAAGTCAATTGTATTAAATTGATTTTTTTTTCTTCTTTTAAATGCCGCAAACATAGTATGCCCCTTTTCTTATTTGGTGTATTCTTTTTCTTTTAATTATTTGTTATTTTTTCACTTGTTCATTAATAATAATAATAATAATAATAATAAATAATGACACAACTTTATTGCACTTGGACGCATACTTATTTTATTAGGAACTTTCTACAACGCACCTCACACTTATATTTGTCATCCACAACCCACATGAAAATAATTTTATTTTTTTAATCATTTAAAATAAGTCTTGAAATTGATAGTTTTGAAAATTTCTAATTTTGGAAACTGATATATTTGGAAGTTTCAAAATTTCGAAATAAGCAAATTTTTTAAAATTTTAAAAATCAAAATTTCAAAATAATGATACATTTTGAAATTTTGAAAAGCTTCAAATTAAATTCAAATTTAGAAAGTTTCAAAAATTTCCTAATTTAAAAAGTTTCAAAAATTTACATTTCAAAAAATCTAAAAAAAATCTATTTCAAAAATTTCAAAATTATGGAAATTTTGTGTTTTGAAAGTTTTAAATATTCGAGTATTACTTGCTTTTTGGTTTAGAAGATTTCGAAAAATTCAAAAGTTATTTGGTGATTTATCTAAAAAAGCAAAACGGTATTTTCACGTGGATTGGAGGGGCGGTATTTTCAAAAGTGAAATTAACCTTGCTTTGCAAAGCGAGAGGTTTTTTGAGTTTGAAGTCTGCACATCTGAAAATGTAAAGCTAATTAGATATGAATGATTTCGCTCGAAAAGAAAATGAGAATGATTAAATACATATATTCATGTGTATTGGCAAAAGTCACCATTGATTTTGAGGCGACATATTCACCTGAAATGAATTCAAGAAAATTTTCATACTCGATTAAGTTTAGTCGTCATGAAAGACTCAATTTATATAAAAGATGTGTTTGAATTGGTTTGGCTCACATGACAGTGACGTTTATATGAAATTCCCTAAATGATTTAATTTTCGTGAGACATACAAGTCAAACTATCAAATAGATGACTTACTCAAATGAATAAGTCTTTATATGTCTTCAAAGAACCTAAATGCACATTGTGTAATATTCTTGTGTAAATATATTCTAAATGAGGAATATGAAAATGATATCATTTGAAATAGTAATTTGACATGAAGTTTGAAGTAAAAATAAAGATTTGCTTGAGATTACAAAACAAGTTTTGAAAAATATTTTTATGAATTATGAAGCTTATATAGTAAAGGCTCTATAATGGTCTTATATGGATAAGTCAAATCAATCATACACTTTGATTGTTGTAAGGTCACCATAGTGAACAATTTTATTTTTAGAATTCGATAAAATAATGATTACTACATGGTTCTCAAACACTATATATTAGTATAATCAAATGCTAATGTATCTTCTTAACTATTAATTTGTTGTGAAATATCATTTGTTATTAATTATTAGACATGTGAACTTCTTTAGAACAAGATCAAATATATATTTTGCCACCTTAGATATATAAGTTATTGTTTAATCATCACAATGGTATATATTAAAAGCAAGATATTTGTTTACATGAGAAAGTACAACTACCTCATGTAAATATGTGAAACAAAACACAACAACAATACCATCAAATACTGAGGAAATTTTACAGGTGATTTGGTTGAGGTATATGATTAAAAACTACGACTACAACAATTTCTTATGAGCATAATATTGCATACACTACTTAGTTGAGACAATGACATATTAAATAAGATAAAAAAAAAAAGACACATTCAAGGAAAATATATAATTGATCGTGATCTTCAACTAAGTGGTGATATAGACATTAACAAAGTCAATTATGTGATAACATCTAATATATCATTAAAAAGTCACCACCAAGTAAATTTTTCAACAACTACGACAAAATATTGATCTTTGTTATCTTCATCATTACAAAGTTGCTCTTTTTTCATTCGTCGTGGTTTTCTCCCATTGGGTTTTCTCAGTAAAGTTTTTAATAAGACAGTTGTCATAGAAAAGATGTTCGTTTTCTTTCGCTGTAGTTTTTTTTATCAGTGGGTTTTTCCTAATAAGGTTTTAATGAGACATATCCTTGTAGACATCTAAGTGGAAGTGTTATAAATAGTATCTGTTAATGGATATTAGTTCCTTGGTTTTCCATATTTCCATAACTCTTATTTCCTTAACTCGCATTAGTAAATCGATTAATTGTTAGCTTTTAATCTTGTGCTTTCACTTACCTATTTGTGTTCTATAAACATGAGTTACCATATTTTGTAAACGCACACTTAAGAAGAGAATAAATAATACAAGAAGTTTTAATCCCCTCCATAATTGTTGACATTGCATCCCTTGAATCAATATTTATCATTCCAATTATCTTCTTCAACTTGTAAAATAACTTATTTTCAATTGATTTGTAAAAATATTTACATCTTGTTCTTGAATGAGAAATTACGACCTCCGTGTTTTTCAATATTTTAAAAACTAAACCGGAAATCGTATCGGCGTGACCTTTGGATTATGGTTCAAACTATGGTTGAATTGGATAAATAATATAAAAATATAATATAATATTGTACTTAATATATAATTGAATCAAGTCATAATTTAGAATGTCATAGATAGCAAAAACATAAACATATCTCCCACTTCTATATAAATATATATTTTACACAACATATGTTTATACAAGACAAATATTCTAAGTGATAACTTTCAGTTACCTTGCCAAGTTCAATGTCCATGAAATTAAGAGACTTGGGCTATATACACGAGTATTATATAGATATGAGTATATTGATTTCATTCCAAAGCACAACATTAACAAAAATACTATCTCTAAAGTCCCACTTCTGGTTTTAACAATATTGATTTATCCCTCAACAATTAATTATTGCCTTGTGAAAATGAATATTAATAAATTTGGACCCCATGAAAAAATGTATTCTATTTATGGTGTATCATATTCGACAATTTTTCATTCGCCTCACTTTACTCTAGTTAAGGGAAATTCTAATTGACTCTAAATTTTAATATTTGTCGATTTTGGCTATTAAATTATTTATTTTTAAGAGTATACAAAAATTAAATGAATTTAATCACTACTCTTAATATGTCAAATTAATTAATTTTGCTTATAGTTGAGATAAAAAAAAAAGTATAGTAGAATTTTTTGAATGACGTATTACAATTAAATTGAGTTTAATGATGATGAACTATTGATGTAAAATTAATTACATCGACAAAAAACAAGAATCTTGATTTTATCATGCAAGAATGCAGTATAATTGTAATTGAAAAATAATGCAAATTGTTGGATTTTTATATAGGTATAAAATTAGTTGTAATCATACTCCTTATTCCATGTTCTATTACTCCCTATAGATTCAACTACAACCGAAACATTGTCTACATTTCTTTGACTCTTGAGGAAAAACCATTTCTTAGACACAAATATAAGTAAATATATAAGTATAAAATTATATACTTTTGTTTTAAAAATGAGTCTAAGAAAAATATAAATATATAAGAATTGATCTTCTCAAGTATAACTTTTATATGAAAGAGTAAAATACAATCTATTATTTTTTATCTTAATAAATTCCATCATAATTCAACTTAATCCAGTCGTCTTTCAATTTATTCCAACCAATAAATTTTGTGTCGCTTTAACAAATGCCCCAAATTATTAATTACAATTCTCAATGTTGGTTATCATCAGTTGATCTTTTCAATATTTAAATTTCTCATGTATTTCTTTTTTTTTTTAACAATGAAAAATGCTATTTAAAAATGACCCATACAATGAGTGAAGTGGTTAACGTCTCCAATTTAAGATAAACATTTTAATAATTTACAAAAATTCTTTACAATTTCAATGAATGACTTTTATCTATCCACTCATCTACATTTTAATAATTTGTAGAATTCTTTACAATTTCAATAAATGACTTTTATCTATCCAACTCGTCTATAATCTTTGAAGTCACAAATATAAACTAAAGTCTAAATATAATTAACTTAAATTTTAAATTAAACACATCTTAATTTTTATTTTTATTTATGATTAAATGATATATTATCACAATTTGATCTCTCACCTATGGCATAATCACAACCCTCTCTAATTCTATAAATCCCTGTCAGCTCTAAAGCCTCTATCTATCCCTCTCTCCATTTACGCTATCTCTCTCTTTGTTGCTTCAATCGGGTCGGATCTTATTCAACAGTATCGGATTCTGAATTTCATTCGGAGCATGTTCGGAGGAATCGCTTCCCGTGTTTTCTGTTCACTTACCACCCACAGGTTTTTTATTCCAATCTCATTAACTAATCACTTCTTTCTTTTATTTTCTATAACTATCTCATTAACATTTTTATATTTCTTGCATACTATGTCAAATTTTTTTTCTTCAATACTGATTTTTCAATTAATATACTCCTTTCGGTGTTAAATATAAATACAAATAAAATTAAAATATACTTAATTCAAATTTTAAATTAAATTAATCAAATTTCTTTGATTTTAGTTTTATTTATATTTAAATTTGGAAAGGTCTATAAATAATATACTATTAACCGAATTTTAACATACTAAATTAGTTGTGTAGTTGTTTTATGATGACATTGTAAGTATAAACAATTTTAAAGAATATCATATTAATTGTATAGTTATTTTGTAATGATAATTACAATATAAAATTAATTTAGATTAAATATATATGATATTTTTTCTTTATTTTTTTATAGTGTCATTGAATCTGAATTGTTAGATCATGAAATATACTTAACTTAAAATATACTAATTTTGTAAGATATATAAAATTGATTCAGTGAGATGAGTGAATGAGTTAAAAAGCATGGAAATAATAAAGTCAGAGTTGTATTCTCACCTTTATCATTATAATTCTAACAATAATTCTTACTCTTTTAAATTATTAGCTGCTTTTATAATTTTTTTTCCAAACACACCTCTTATTGATACTATTTATTAGTAGCCCACTGTTTCATGAAACCTTGTTGTCGGTGAGGTGTATTATTATTACTACTATTTGTCTTTTCTCCATTTATCCTTAAAACTTCATCTTTTCGGCAGCTTTTGTTAGTTTCTTCATATTTTGGTGAAATTCATTTCAATGAACCACATGATTTATGATATAATCATATTGTGTAGCAATATTGTGGCTCTTGTTGAATTTCAATGTAAAATTAGTTTACACTAAGATTAACACTCAGTTTGGTTAGGCCAAAAAAATGTGTTTGGTAATAGTCTTATTTTTTTAAATTTTTATTTTTATTATCTTAATTAAAAAAATTTAAATGTTAATTAAAAGTATTTTTATAATTATCGGTTAGTTGAACGTTACCAAATACTTTAAATTTAATTTGTTAGCTTATCTGCTATAAGTTCATCTGTCATGTGCTAATTTATCTGCCATAAGGATCTATGGTATCCTTTCTGCAGTTAAATTTGTGTAATCATACTCTAAAGTTGGATATAAGAGAAATTTGGAAAATGGTGGGTGGGATTGGGGGTAGACACTTAACTTTGGGACCACTATGCAGAAGAATGATACAAAATCTTGTAGCTATTAATCCAAATTTTGGCTGGTTTAATCATATTAATATCTTTCTATATGATCCAGAACCTCATGCCGGAAATCTCGACTAGCAACTGCGCTATCCAGTTTCCACCGTGCAATGAGCACCTCGGGAGTGAAAGAAAGGTGAGTTCGATTAATAAACATGTTCTGTGTTGATTTATTCTCCGTGTATCTTTATATGTATCATCCAGTTTTTGTACTTTATGTATATTTATCAGTGTAGCACCAACACTTCATATTAAAGACGTGTTTGTCTATGCTTAATAGATATGTAAGTGTGTGCCTTGTGTTGATTGCTTAGGTCAAAATGTTTGCAATCTCTGCTCTGGAAGAATCTCTCTCTCTCTCTAATCTCCTGTTAGAACTTAACATGATGACATGTATTGTTTTCTTTTGTCATTCACATTGAGATTTCGTTTGTGACAAGATTCATATTTCATCTATACCTATATATTTGATCTGTGAAGCAGTTTTTTAGTGATTCATATAATAAAAATATGCAACTGTGCAATTGTATACTCTGTATTGAAGAAATGTGCTGAACAATATTGATGTATATAGATACATATGATTTTCGCTTACATTTCTTTTTTGTGTGGCCGGTTTTCTCCGACATATCCGCTTTTGTTAACAGATATGTAGACGTCATAAGAATCTATGAAAATTAAGACCCTGTTTACTTTGTGAAAACATACAGGACTTCAATGGAGGAGTTAAGGAGTCTGAGAATAGTAACAGCTGTTAAAACTCCATACCTACCCAATGGCCAATTCGATCTCGATACATATGATAACTTGGTGAACATGCAAATTGCAAAAGGTGTTGAAGGTATCCTTGTAGCCGGCACAACTGGTGAAGGCTTTTTAATGACATGGGATGAACAAATAATGCTAATAGCACACACTGTCAACTCTTTCAGTGACAAAGTTAAGGTCATTGGCAATGCAGGAAGCAACTGCACATCAGAAGCGATTACTGCCACAGAACAAGGTTTCGCCGTTGGAATGGATGCTGCATTGCACATAAACCCTTACTATGGAAAAACCTCATCAAACGGTTTAATAGCTCACTACAATACTGTGCTTTCGGTCGGTCCTGTCATCATATACAATGTACCTTCAAGAACTTCTCATGATATTCCTCCTAGTGTAGTCCAAACCTTGGCTGAAAATCCGAACATGGTCGGCATCAAGGAATGTATAGGAAACGAGAGAGTGAAAATGTATACAAATAAAGGACTTCATGTATGGACCGGGAACGACAAAGAAAGTCACGACGCTAGATGGGAATGCGGAGCAACCGGACTTCATTCTGTTGCCGGAAACTTGGTACCTGGTTTGATGAGGAAACTTATGTTTGAAGGTAAGAATCCGACTTTGAATGCAAAGTTGATGCCTTTGTTTGATTGGCTTTTTCATGTGCCAGGGCCTATTGCTTTGAACACTGCTCTTGCTCAACTTGGTGTTATTAGGCCAGTTTTTCGGCTACCACATGTTCCTGCCACTATTGAAAAGAGAAGAGAGTTTGTGAATTTGGTTAAGGATATTGGTAGAGAGAATTTTGTTGGTGAGAAAGATGTTCAAGTTCTTGATGATGATGAGTTTAGTGTTGTTGCTCGTTATTAATTGTGTTGAAAAAACATACTCTATAGTGTCACTTGTTCAAATTAGTTTTGATATTTATATGGTTAAGCATTTTGTTTGAAGCATGTATTTACATTTGGATAAATTTAGAAAAAAACAAAGTTATCTTTAAATATAAGTATTTAAGCAAAGTGTTTTTTTTTCAAACATATCTCTGATTAATATTAATAATTTGTTTTGGAATATAAAAACTTAAGTTTAGTATATTCATACAGAAATATTAGATATTATTTTAGAAACATTGATACATAAAACAAACATATTAATCATTTTATTAATTTTTAGTGAACTCATAGCATTTTGTATCTAAAATAATAAATTGTAACGGATATTTATAGATGACCACGGGTGAGATGCTGGCTATTTCATGGATATTCGTAAATATGTATTTAAAAATACAAAAGTAATTGTTTTAAATTTTTTTAAAATAATTTATTCGATATTTTTTACATGATTAATTAAATATGTAGTAATTTTTGTGCATATCCTTGGCAAAATAACAATTATATGAAATTTAAAATAATTAAGAACTGCAAAGTCGTAAAGATTAAATGCGAATAGATGGCGCCAGACTTTTCTATGGAAAAGAATGAATGATAGACCGTAATTGAGTGATCTATAAATAAACATGTTTTTTTTTTCAAATCAAAAGAATTGTTCAATCCAAAATGGAAAAAAGATAAAAATCTCACAAATAGTGTATAAATTTGCATCAAAACATTTCTCCCTTTTTATTATGCAATTGGACCTTATTTATAAGAAAGACTTGTTTGGGCCTACTAGAAGTGATACAAAGACCACAATAAACAAGATAAATTCTTAGAGGTTGCATTTAATGTATTGTCTATTGGCTGCACTATTTACTTGTTTATAATTAATAAAATTGTGATTATAATAGTAACACAAGAAACAAGATATCCAATAATCAAGCAAATTAAAAATTATTTTTTCCACACCAACAAAGTGTTTCTACACCCCTTTTATATTTCACTTGGACACTACTCATTCCTCATGAATCAACTATTATTTATTTTTTTTTGTCAAAAAAATACTTCTGTTTATTTTAATTAAAATTAACAAAATAAAAAAAAATTAGTACATCCATTATAGTCACATTATCAACTTTAAGTCCATTTTTCGACACGAAAGAAGTAGATTTTGTAAAATTTAATTGTCATGATCAAATTATAGCAAAAGCATTCAACAATGTAAATGTTAAAACAATATTGGGATCTGTAACTTTGATTAACCAACAAAACAGAAGAAGAAAAAAACAATTGCAGAGAAAAATAAAACCAAGATCGTTATTCGTTTTCTGCTGAAATGAAAATCGATCTTGACAAAACTGAAAAACATAAACGAAGACTGATTATCAATCTTGGTTTTTTGCAGTTTTGTTTAAACTGTTTTCAGAATCAAATGCAAACGAAAATAGAGAAGGATAAGAGAAGATTAACACCAAAAATTTATGTGTTCGAGCTCAATTGTTGAGACCTACGTCATGGACAAGCAAACAAGATTAATCCACTATAAATGATTGAACATTACAAAATTAAAGTCTTAAGATTGATCTCCTAGTATTCATCACTGTTTATGAACCAACAATACTAGCCTTTCTCTCAATCTTTCTTTCTCTCTTTAATCTTCTTTCTCTGATTTTCTATGAATCATGAATTGCAACAGCATTACTCATAAATTCTTAGTTTTCCAGTTCTAGCTATTACAACAGCATTACTCATGCAACTATATTATAGCTTTATTTATAGTATACAAAATCAAACTAATTAACCACCTATCATAACTAACTTGGTCAAAGGTAGTTATAACAATCACTAAATTTTAACCAATTTTAGTTAGATGATTTGAGGCACACATTCACATTAAATATTTTGAAGTTTACAATTTTCACATATCCAAAAGTCATAGCTCTTCATAGCAAGTTGATAAAATAAAAGTGGTTTCTTTCCCTTTATCCATTTTCTTTTAAGAATAGATGAAAGTTATTATATCTACTTAAGCAGAATTGAATGTGTCTTTTGTGGGTAGAAAGAGGACCAATATATAAAGTAGTATGATTTAATCTGATACGTCCATCAAATATTGTATCAACAGATGAAATTGATTCTTTCAATATTTAGTAGTTACTATAATATTATCTTTCCAATTACTTGTGCTTAATATTTAGTGATTATTATAACTTTTACCTTTCAATTGTTAGCTCTTAAAATTGATGGTTACTATAATTTATTTTAGGCTAATAATTTAAAAGTTATGAACCCATAAAAATTTTACATTATCTCAATTGGCCTAAATTTAAAAATACCAATAAATATGTATGATACGTAAAATTCATGTGTCAATTAGTAGTAGAAAAAATAACAATGGTACTTAAAATTCCTTAACGATATTTTTGTTGATATTTTAACACAAGTTAAAATACATTATGAAATTTATGATCATTCTAGTTACTAGACTTGTGCCTCGTGTGATGCACGGGAAAATAAAACTATAGAAGAATAATTATTTTTTTTTAAAATTAAAAAATATATTGATGCATCATGTTTATTGTATATAAATTGAAAAATATATTGGTACATATACGTCTTTATATAGCATTTGAATATTAATTTGATTATTGTGTTAAGTAACATTTGTAAATTGTAATGACATCTTGTGACTAATGAATATTAATTTGATTATTGTGTTAAGTAATTATCATTTGTAAATTGTAATGGCATATTGTGACTAAAAGGGAGAGAAAGTTGTACAAAAAGCGAAAATGACATGAAGAGGGATATTAAAAATAACATGCATAAATATCTTTTAGAAAATTTTATATAGATTTAAATTTAAATATATTTAAAATTTATAATTATATTAGGATATATATATATAATTTATATTTTTATTTAAAATATATTTAAGATTTATTTTTTATTTTTTATTTTAAAGATATAATATGTTTTTATATTAATATTTATCTCTATATATAGAGCAGTGAATAAAAAATTAGAATAAGAAATTTC
>JBBPBS010001102.1:9315827-9371212 GCA_037974835.1 Cicer judaicum | reverse complement strand
ATTAATTTAATTAATGTGTATCCAATCATCTATACTATCATTATGTTATACTGATTCAATTATTTCTCAAACGTTCTAAAATAGTACTTTTCTATCTCAAATGAATGTGGTTTTTATATACTATTAAAAAATGTGATAATTAAAATAAATAGATAACTTATTTTAGCAAAATACTCATCGATAATATACTAATACAAATATGATTGCAAATAACAAATTTACTTATATAGTCAAAACTTTTCAGTCGGACTCCTAAAACAGAATAAATATTATAGATATTTTATTAACATTTATACATTTGACAATAATACATAAAATATAAATATAATTGATACAGTCGTTCATACACTCATATATTTGAAACCTTAATTTTCATTTATAGAGGTGTACTACATTATAACTATATAAAATATAATTGAGACAATCGTTCATACACTCATATTTAAACCTCAATTTTCATTTATTGAGATATACTACCTTATGACTATATTTATAAATATAATGTACTGCATTTGTAGGTTCCCAATACATCTCAATTCTTAATTAACTTTTAAAAACAATTTCTTAAAAATAAAAAAACTTCTTAAAACCTACTACTTCATTTAAGTTATCTTTCTACTACGTTTTTTCCGGTGTTTACCTTTTTTTTTTTTTCTCAGCAATATTCAATGGTGGATTTATTTTAAAAAATCCAATAAATAATATATAAAGAAATCCAATAAACGTGAACACACTTTAGCATAATAAAAAAAAAAATGACAAACACACTAATATAATTAATGTCTTGGTCTTATTTTTTTTGTTGTATTCTTCTTCTCCGTTTATCTTCGTAGTTGTCACCGTAATATTTTTCTTTATTGTCGTCATCTTTTTCTTCGTTCAACTTCATAGACAAAATAAAAAACAAAAAAATGCAAAATCACCTCTAAATTTATTTACCATTAAAACACGAAATAAAAAACAGAGAACCCAAAATAAAAAAACTATTAATGGGAAATTGAAGGAAAAGGCAAAGAAACAAAATGAATTGTGAAGCAGAGAGTAAAAAGATTGAATGGAATTAAGGTTGGATCCGCATTTGACTTTTCAAATTAACGTATGTTTCTAGTGTTCTTCGGTGCTCAAGGGGTTAGGGATTAAAATAAGAATGTATTTTTTTTTTTATGTTTTTGTAATTAAATGATGTAATAAAATAAGTATTTTTAAAAATAAAAAATATATTTTACAAATTAAAAATAATAATAAAACGTAATTAATTCACATGAAATATTCTAGATGTATTTTATTTTTGTTAGATTATTTTTGTGATTCAGAGAAAATATGGAGACAAAATAGGCCATTAAACCTATATTTAAAATCGTAAAACAATTTGGTAAAAATAAAATAAAAAATAGAATAAGGTTTTGAGTCATTTTGAATACTAGTTTTCAGTTTCATTTCACCTAGTAATTAATATTCCTTTATTGAATGAAAACATACTTAAACATTCATTTAATAATAATTAATTGTGGTATTGGTCAATGATCATTTGTTTCTGTCTGCAGTTATTCTTCATTCTTCCCCAAAGTCACTCTTTTCTTTGTTTCAGTGATCATGTTGAAAGGCTATTCTAGTACCTCCTTTTTAACACCACCCTCCATCGCCACCAACTACAACACAAGGTTCTATTTTTCATATTCTAATTCATAATTATTAATCTATTACTTTATTTATTCTGTCTTTTACTTTTTTTGCTTCATTTTCTTTTCTTTTACCTTATATATATGATTTTCATTTCTGTGTGTTAATTTTCTTTATCAATATATAACTGTTAAAGATCCGTTTGATAAAAACAAAATAAAACAAATATGAATTGATTTTCAGTCACACATATGTTTTTTCTTCTACTCTCAAAAACTTAAAATTTCAAATGATTTTGAAGTAGTGGTCAATGGTGAACTGCCTATAAAAGTGGTTGTTTGAGATGATTTGTCTTTCAAAAACATTTTTAGTTCTAATTTTGGTTTAACTATGATTATTGTTGGTGAAGTTATTTATCCACTGCCATTTTTTCCTTCTGGTTTCTGTCTTGGATAGAAGTTTATTCACAGTTGTACTTATGATTCATGATATAATTTGTAGGTTTTGATAAAATTAACATTCAATGAAAAGAAGGGGTGGAGAATAGAAGGATTAAATGATATTATTTTCTTTAGGAAGATACCAAATCTTTTACCTATTTATCCAAATTTTGGTTAGTTTAATCATTTCATGTTCCTTTATCCAGATACACACACTGTAAGCTTCAGCAAGCAGCTGCAAAACTTGATGTTCGCCTCAAGTTGAGTAGTGAAGCGGCGGCAAAAGATAGGTTTATTTTGAATTATACATCTTTTGTTATGTGTTTATGATTAAGTTGGAACATTTTGAACCTCTACTCTTGGTAGAATTTCAGAAAGAGTCTCAGGAATTGGTTTTCTAATCAAACTTGTGACACAAGTAATTGGAACTTTAAACATATCTTTCTGATCTTCACTTAGAAGTTATAACAAATCTGAACTTGTTAACCAAACTTATACAAAAAATGTTCTTAAACATCAAAAAAATTCATAAAAAAGCTAAGCTTTTGCAGAAATGGGAATAAGTTTATGTTGATGTATTTACAGGACATCGATCGAGGATGTACGGAGTCTGAGATTTATCACTGCAGTCAAAACTCCATACTTACCTAATGGAAAATTTGATCTTGAAGCATATGATAACTTGGTGAGTATGCAAATTTCAAATGGTGCCGAGGGCATTCTTGTCGCTGGCTCAACCGGGGAGGGCCAATTAATGACATGGGATGAACAAATAATGCTTATAGCACACACAGTCAACTGTTTTGGTGACAATGTTAAAGTTATCGGCAATGCTGGAAGCAATTGCACGAGAGAAGCAATCAATGCAACCGAGCGAGGTTTTGCAGTTGGAATGGATGCAGCACTTCATATTAACCCTTACTATGGAAAAACCTCAATGGAAGGTTTGATTGCTCATTACAATAGTGTACTTTCAATAGGACCTATAATCATATACAATGTACCTTCAAGGAGTACTCAAGATATTCCTCCAAGTGTAGTTGAAAACTTGGCTCAAAACTCTAATTTAGTTGGTGTGAAAGAGTGTGTTGATAATGAGAGAGTGAAAATGTATACAAGTAAAGGAATTGTTGTTTGGGGAGTTGATAGATTAAGCCATGAAGCTAGATGGGATTGTGGAGCTGTTGGTGTTCAATCTGTTGCAAGCAACTTGGTTCCTTGTTTAATAAGGGAACTCATGTTTGGTGGTAAGAATCCTTTGTTGAATTCAAAGCTCATGCCTTTGTTTGATTGGCTTTCTTTGGAGCCAAGTCCAATTGCTTTGAACACTGCTCTTGCTCAACTTGGTGTTATCAAGCCTGTTTTTCGGTTACCATATGTGCCTCTAAGTATGCAACAAAGGGTGGAGTTTGTGAATTTGGTGAAGGAAATTGGTAGAGAACATTTTGTTGGAGATAAAGATGTTCGAGTTCTTGATGAAGATGAATTTATTATTGTCGGTCGGTATTAATTTAAATTATCTTCTTTAAGTTTTATTTTGAGTTACTTAGTGTGTATTGACTTTTATACTATGATGCACTAATACAGACACAAACATCATGTAGACTTTTAATATGAAGTTTCGGTCTTACTTAGTTTTTACATGATTCCTAAGGAGTTACTTAGTAAAATATGATTTGGTTTCTTTGCAAGAGTTGAGTCACTTTTTGTAGATGGAAACTGGTTCAAATAAGTTATGTTAGCTTATACATTTTGTGTCAAAATATTATTTCAATATATTGGCAAAAGTATATTATAGACACAAACAAAGAATGATAGAACTATTGAAGGGTAGAGAACTTTGATAGAGTTGAATAAGTGATTTTGGATGTTGAAATATCTTACTTTCTCTTACCTAACTTGGCAGCCATGCACAAAAATAAATGAGGGAAAAATGTGTAATTTGAAAAACATGTAAGCTAAATCCTAAATTCGTTAATGAATTAAGGAATGCTAAATGAATTTTAATCAGAAAATATTGGATTCTCACCCTACAATATTGGAAAAATGTGTAGATTTCAATTGTTAGATGAAGATTAAATATATATTGAATTATATTTTTTTTTAAATTTAGATAAATTAGAAACGAAGTCTTCTATTAGTGTTTTTGTCGATGATTAAATATTCACTCATATTTGTTATAAGTTCAAGTATAAAATTATATAGTTTGTAAATTATATGAAAAAAATGTGGTAAATTTATAGTAAAGTTGGCAGTAATCTAAATATTTATGTTATTAAAAATATAGAATAGAAGTCATACAATCATCGTCTAACTAACACTAGGAATTTCTTGAATGCATGACATGTAGTTTTCTTTTGACAATAGAAAATCTGAAAATTCAGATCCAATTATGTGTTTGTAAATTTTTAAATGCAAAAAAAGAGAGGTTTTGATAGTAATGAAGATACAAACTCATGATTAAAATGGACAGCAATAGATGTGGTAGGTAGAAAGAAGACAATGAAAAATGATTCCTTTCTTTCTTTTGTTTACTTGATTGCCTTATAGAGATCGGACCACATGCTATTCAACTCTTGATACATTTGAAACATCTAATTGAGATTGATCAGTTCATATTTAACTTAGATTTTATTATAAATAAAAAATGCAATCTTAATATTTTAGTCATTTCATCTTAATCAGACAACGACCAATGTACTAACTATAAGACTGCATATAATTGACTGTGTACAGAATTACAATGAGGGCATAAAGAAAGTGCTTATACACCCTCTACTGAACTCTTGAAAATTGAGTTACACTTTTTGGAATCTTAGAACTTTCTGATTCCGTGGCAGAGGACAATCTTGACATGATATTCATTCAACATTGCCAACCTGCATTTACTCATTTCCATTGAGAAATATTGATACTTTTTACTCTTTTGCACGGTTGCTTAAACTGTCAAATATGTATTTCCTACTAGGATAATTCTATTATGGACGATGAGAATCACTCAAAATACCCCCCACAACCATTGTTGCCTCTTAGAAGTAGAAGAAATCATAATCATCTATTTCATGAGACGGTGAACTGATTGTTGTCAGTTCAATTTGCTTTGTTAGATTTCTCAAAGTTCAACAATGTTATAATCCTTTCTACAAAACACTATTGATAAAACTACAATTATAACCATGTTTGGGTGTACTATGGTAGAGCCCATGTTTCTAGGATTACATGGTAGAAAACATAGAAAAAAAGGAAGTGACATATGCATATTAATGCCTACACTCAGCAATCAATGAACACTCCGCACATGACAAATGTAGGAACTAGATCACATACAGTATTCCACATTGTTTAAAATCTCAACCGTTGAAATGTGTAATCTGAGTTGGTTAGTTGGCAAATTGCAGTAACTTGTCATTACACAAAATTTTGCCTCAAATATATTAACATATACATTTTACTATTTTACCAAAATAAAAATCTTTCAATCAGAAGATGTGACCAAGTACTTCGCATGTAAGAATTCTCTTTGAGTTCTATTTAAAAGTTAGATCAATTGTTTTGGGAAATAGGAACTTCAGTTTACATAATCGGTAGACTTCAGTCTAACCAGCAAGTGGATTAGAATGTAGAGTTACACGATTGAGCCTTATCTCTGCAAGTGGTCGATCTCCTGCTCCTGTCGGAGTCTGCACAATAAAAAGTAAATTATTTTTAGTTTCTCAGATGTTGTGTGTGCGCGCGCAAGTGCATGTTGCAAGTGAATTCTAGATGAGTCATTTAAGTATATATTGGTAACAACAAAAATACACAAGTATGACACAGTAAAAAAAAAATTGGACCTTCATTGTGTTGTCAGAGCTATGTTTTGATTGATGGAAATGGATGAAATGTAGTGAAAGAATGAAATCACAATAGGATCCACTATTTGGGTTGTTAAAAATACAATGAAAAAGGATGAAACATGATGGAATGGAATCCATTTCATCTAATACTGAACAACCCATTTTTTTAATTCTTCATTAAATAAATATACAAACATAGCTTACAAGTCTGAGATACCTTTTCAACTCAATTTTTCTTATCTACTCAATTTTGTTTATATATAAGAAAAAATTAACATCAGGAGACGATGAAAATACCTTTTCCATGAGATCAAGAACTTCAAATCCATGAATCACTCTTCCAAACACAGTATATAGTCCATTCAAATGTGGCTGCTTAGCATAACTTATGAAGAACTGACTTCCATTAGTATTTGGACCACTGTTGGCCATTGACAACATTCCCCTTGCATTGTGCTGGAACACACAAAAAGGAAACCAATTAATTACCATGATAATCAGATAAAAAAAAATGTATATAAGTGCTCCATATAGTATGCCGGTCATCAGACCACACCATAAACCAATAAATCACAATCACATACTTACATATAACTATTGTAAGATAATTATATTTCAATTACAGTAAAATTGGCTTTTGACCAGATAATTAAGCATTCGAGCTTGGTTTTGATAAAATTGATATTTTCTTAAATATGATAAAATCTCATACATTTACAAAGTTGAAAGGTGTAACAAATAAAACTGAATTTGCTATAGAGATTAAGAGATTTCTTTCAAGTACTTTTTAATTTGAGTTAAAGAAAAAACTCTCTAATATGATGAAATATATAGCTTGGAGTAATTTAATAAAAGCCATTTTGAATGCAAAGATGTTTTTCAATTGGATAATCTTGATAGGAATATATATTTATGCCATGCTAACAAAAGTGACATTTTTCCAATAGAAACTATGTGCCATTTATAGACCAAGATTACATAGTTCTGATATTCGCATTTATGTGACATTTTTCCAATATACTTTGTTAACCTACGAAGTCCAGTCCAGTTTCGTCTGTTTTTTAAAATGCATCAAACATAGAAATCCATACAGAATGTTTTGCCCTGCTCTATTATACCAAACAAATACTACCAAAACACAAGCAGAACCACAAAAACATGGTTTCACAGTCATTAGCATGTAGGAAAAACTCACCTTCAAAGATTCTCTTATCTCGTCGTTGAATTTCTTGCCCCATATACTAGTCCCTCCTTTGCCAGTACCAGTTGGGTCTCCACCTTGAATCATAAAACCTTTGATATTGCGGTGAAATATGGTCCCGTCATAGAAACCACTTGCACACAACGCTAAAAAATTCTGGTTTAAAAACATTTACACATGAAAATTGAGTTGTTAGTTACAGCACCCTTCAGGATAGAACAATAAATGGAAACATCAGAAAAGGGAAAGAATTACATGCTTTAACTTGGTGTAAAATTGGATAAATGATGCAGTGGCTTATTTAGTTCACAACCATTTTTTTAGTTTAACCAAGTATTTCATTCTATACATAAAAGCCAGGTAGCACCAACACGACACCACATATGTGAATCGTTATTGCATTCAATTTCTTATATTTTCGTAAATATTATTAGACTACAAGATAGAGTTAGCATCGGGTTTGGCGTTTGAGTCTGTGTCAGTGCTTCATAGCACAAAAGCAACACATAATAAGTGGGTGATTTGATTAACTTATTTTGGGTCCAAACCACTTAATAAAATTGAAAAAAACAATATAAAAAGGAAAATAAAACATTTTCTTTCAGCTATTAATCAAAAGAGCTTAATAGCTATGCAGGGAAAGTGTCATCCAGTTATACCTCACCATCTAACCACTTAGCTATATTCTCATCATAAAACATCTCTATCAATGTCTACTGTTGAAAGTTCGACATTGGATGATAGATGGTCCTAAAAAAGCTCATAAAGGACTGTGTTAAGAGTATCACGTTATATGAGATATAGCCTAAAATCAAATTCTTTCCAAGACCCGTTGGGTTGGGTCACCGGTTATCAGACCACTTGGATCATACTCTAGAAGTTCAGTGTGAGACAGGCCTATTTAGTAGTATTGAGTTATGTCTAACCCATATTTGAAGATCTATAAAATGAAATATAATTCGACGATGGCTTTTGTACACTGTCAATGCATAAATCATTAAACTCTAATAATCAAAATAAAATAAAAACACTCAAGCAAATACTTCAAGATGAATTTAAGGGGTGATAGATAATTTAGAATGTGAAATTGAATATAATTTGTAAAATAATTTATGTTTATCTTGAAACGAGGGTTTCAAATTTCAATATGAATATGCACAAGTAACAGAAAAGCAGGCATGGAAGTGAAGAGTAACTAAGTAAGTACTACCTCAGAGGTTTTAGGAACCTCGTCACAGAAGATTTCGCATTTGATGTCACCTAGGTTTGTGTGCAGAGTAACCGACTGCAAGAAATTCAAAGAAAGAGCAAAATAGAGTGAGTTAGAAGAGATAAAATTAACGCACAATAAAGTGATAGAATACAATACAAGAGAGTTTTCACTTACCATTAGATTTGATTGTTGCGATGAAATTGCAAAATCAGCAATGAAAAGTGAGATATCTATGTGATTGTGAATGTGAATGTGAATTTGAAGGCTCACTGCTACTAGATTCTTCTGGAAAAGAGAAGAGGGAATTGCTTTGCACTGTTTATTTGGGTATCTACACACACACACAAAAAAAACAAAATTATGTTTAAATAGGATTTTTAATCATTATATCCTACTTTTGTATCCTACTTTTTAGGACTACTAGGAAAACTCTTCTAAGGGGAGCCACCTGTCAAAAAACAAAAAAAAAAATTCAAATTTTTTTTTTAATTTTTCTTTATATATTTTATATAATTTTAATAATAATAATAACACATTAATAATAATAATAACAATAACAATAATTAATAATAATAACAATAATAATAATTAATAATAATAATAGTTAATAATAATAATTAATAATAATAATTGTTATTGTTATTATTATTAAAAAAAATTAATTAAAAATAATTATAATTAAATTAAAAAATTTATTGTTATTAATTATAATTTTTAATAATAATAATAACAATAAAAATTATTATTATTAATTATTATTATTATTATTAATTATTATTATTTGTAGTTTATAAAACTCAAATTCAACGTCATAAGTGTTAATATATGCCTAAGATACTAATTAAATAATTAAAAATTAAAATTTTATCTTAAAATTTTATATTCAATTCTTTAAAAATTTAAATAGTTGTTATTAATAAAAAAATAATTCTTTTCTTTTTTTAGATAACAAAATTTATAACTTAACACATTAATAAATGTCCGGAAGAAAAATTAATTTTTTTACGGATGACACTTATCCTCGTGCTAATTTATGGATGAGGTCCACGGGTGGACATAATTTTCATATGCTAGTTAGATTTTTTCTTCTTAATTATATTTTTAATACATGTTTACAAAAATAGTTTTTTAATTTTAAAATTAATTTTTTTAATTCTCTTATTTTATATTTATTGATTTCTAGTCTTAAAACATAATTATTATTATTAAAAATTATAATTAATAACAATAAATTTTTTAATTTAATTATAATTATTTTTAACTAAAACAATTTTTAATAATAATAACTATAACAATTATTATTACTAATTATTATTATTAACTATTATTATTATTATTAATTATTATTATTATTGTTATTATTATTATTATTAATTATTATTATTATTATTATTATTATTATTTAAAAATTACTTAAAATTTATAAAAAAAAGATTTGAAATCCCTTTGCGAGGTCGCATCTCCGCCCAGCGACCTCCTACTAGGGGAATTTTTTTTGTCTTTTGACAGATCGCTCCCCGCGGGAGAGTTTTCCTACTAGCCCTAAAAAGTAGGGCATTTTGGTAACAGTTTTTGAAAGTGGGGGCATTTTGGTTAAATTTTTCAAAAGTGGGATATAATGGTTAAAAATCCGTTTAAATATGTTTAGTATAAATGAAATTAAAAAGAGTTTAGTAGTATTTTAAGGATGAAACTGAGAGTATCTCCAACGGTGAACTCAATATGGGTTCTTTAGAGAGGGTCCACTATGCCACATCATCTTGAAGCAATTCACTCATTTTCTACTCCAACGGTGAACTCAACATTATGCAAGTTATATGCCACATCACCCTAAATCAACTCATTCATTTTTTACGGTTTAACTTTTAAAAAATCATATTATATTCTATTAATTTAATTTATACATTAATATTTAATTTATATTTAATTTTATTATAACTTATAATATTAATTTAAATATTTTAATTTAAAATTAAAATAAAATTTTAATTTTAATTAAAATTTAAAATTAAAATAAAATTGAACTTAAATTTTTATAACAATAATAAAAATTAAATGTTAAATACATGACATAAATAATTAAAAATGATAAAGTAAATAATAAATTTAAATTGTGAAGAAAAAGTATAAGTAACAAATTGTTCCTATTAATGAGCTAACAATCGTAATTAAAGAGAAAAAAAAGGCTAACGTATTAACTAGAAAAAGCTAATAGTTACAAAATTATTATTATTTAATAAATTAAAAAGAAGTTAACCGCTATAAATTAAGAAAAAATAATAAATATATTATTATTAATAAATTAATAAAAGTTAACTGCTATGAAACACTCTTTCTTCCTGACAGTATCATGACACCTTGGCACAACTCCAACAGTAAACCCACAAAAAATTAGGAGTTAAGTAATTACATGCCGGATGAACTCATTTTACCTCTTGTTAGAGATGCTCTGAAGCTGGAAAGAGAAAATGGCGAAATAAATTAAGGATCTTAAATTTTTGGTTTTCTTTTTTTAAAATAATCAAATTTTTAATTTATTTTTTAGTTTTATTAAAAAATTAAAAAAATATTGTGACGTCAATTTAGTTAGAATTTTTTTCAATAAAGTTGAACTGGGGGATATTTTAAAATGAATTCAAGTATATTAATTAATAAAAAAAATTATGGACTAAAAATCAAAAAATGTTATAATTGCAAAAATCAAAGACATATTTAAATAAAAAATTTATTTTAGTCTTAATTTAAATATTTATTTATAATTTTTTTTATTTAGACCTTTTTTATATAAAATATTTTGACTTTAATTGCTTTTTTATTAATTTAAACTTATAGTATTTTTACTACTTAAAATTTAGAATAGAAATATGGATCTAATAAAAAAATTGAAAAAGAAAAAAAAACATTGCAATAATAACCGTTAGTCATAATCTATACGATGATAAGAAAAGTAAAATACTAATAAACGAGTCCAGTTAATTAGAATGTGTAGAATGAAGGCAAAGCAAATCAGAATTTAGACTCATTTATTTATTTTATCCAGTTTTTTTTTTACTCACAACACTAGATGTTGGATATGTGTTGAGGATAATTGCTGTAAGATTTTAATAGTGAAGTTGTTGATAAAGATTATATGTAGCAAATTTCAAAGTGTGTTATTACATTAGTCTTTAGGTTCGATTCGACTCCACCAATCGGATGCAAATGAGATAACCAACGAAATCCTTCAAAGTATTTTGGAAAACCTTGATATGATTTGCAAAATTTTTTGATATGATTTGCACTATCATAAGTATTTTTCAATAATATTTTACAAAAGAATAATTTATATTCTTTACTCATGGAAAATAATAAGATGATTTAGAATATAAGAATGTGTGAGAAAAATGGATGTCCAAAATGACACTATTTATAGAAAAATAACGTGAAAGAGTTACAATTTTTGGTTCTGCCATATATGCATACAACGTTAAAATATTGATTAAAGCATTGCATTGGTTTGGTGGTTGATCAATGCATTTTTTGCGCCTAACCCGGGTTCAATCCATCCGTTGCGCCATTATCCAAAAAGAAGGCACAAGTATATCTTATTCCACTTGTCATTTTCATCTTTATATTCGACAAAATCATACTTTATATTTTCACCAACAATTTTTTTTTTATATCTAGCATGTTTAGAATCGTGATTATGTATTTGTTAAACATGCGTCTATTCAAACTCTACAATATGTAGTTTGTGCATGAATCTGAAAAATTATCCTGGAAAGTTCGATTTCCAAACTCATGCTTCATCTTTTAGTGTTTGTAAACCTATAACGTACCTATGTCACCTTTCTTTTTATGTTTATATATAATTTTAAACCTTAGAATTGCCAATAAATTTATACCCTACAGTTCAAAAATTTAAAGGTTTGAAAAATACAGTTATTGTAGATTATAGATAAAAAAATCAGATCTTATTAAATCTCTCTGTAAAATTTGTCCTAGGCTGTAAAAGTTTTCTACTAGCCTTAGCAAGAATATTTTCATTCATAATTCTTAGAACTCAAAATTTTGCTAAAGACACTTGTATCGACATATGCATTATAGGTATATATATTTTTGTAAATCAAGATGTCCATTCACAACTATAGAGAGAAATTCCAAGAAACAATATCAGGATGACTCAAACTTTCGGAAACACGCAAAGCGCATTCGAATTTCCCAGCTTTACAATACATTTTCATAAGCGAGTTCGACACGGTGACACGGGAAACAAACCCAGTAGACATAGCGAATCGGTGTATTTGGGAATCCAAATTGAACTCTCCATTACAAGCCTTAAAGGACAATGCAAGTGTCACCTCACCGACATTTTGAAGCAAATTAAAGTGGAAATGATTTTTGAGTAACGAAAGAGCTTGAAAAGGAAGGTTTTTGTGTAAAAAGTTAAGCATGGAATGGTTAATTGAGGAAGCATTGGGGTGGGGAATATTGTCGAACAGGTGGTGTTCATGGTCGTGTTTGCGTGAGTTGAGTAGTTTCGAAAGAGTTTTGAATGATCTTTGTAACGCTGTTTTGTGGACATTGAAGATTTTTAAGGTACTCGTAGTGAGTATAACATAACATGCGAAAGAGAAGAAGTTTTGAGTGTACTAAGTACAAGCATGATCAATGGTTCCGGTGTAACACCATGGACATGTGATATATATACCCTTCGATGTTTTTACTTATAAGGATGACAATTATAACTCATACTCATTAGATCTTTTCCAATAGCAAAAAATATCCACAGTGAATATGATAAAAACTAGTATTATTATTTAATGTATAAAGAATTTAATTGTCATATCGTAAATTTTTTAATCATAAACATAATTTTATAGAAAATTATTATAAAAGTCAATGATTATGATTCTATAACAGCATAAAAATAATTTACAACAATAGTCTATATAAATTAAATTCAAGTATAAATTATTTACAAGATAAATATTAATTATTAATGAACTAAATTTTTTTAGGAATCATTAATCAATTAGTTAAATGTCATTCATCAATTAATTAAAAATAAATATGCATTTAATTATTAGCGTATATCTTTTGAATATTTTTTAGATAAAAGTGAACAAACCTCATGAATAAATATTTTTCATTAATCAAATAGCTAAAAAATGGTTATTCACATATCAAATAGTTGAACAAACCTTATACTATATAAATATTTATCATCGATTAATTAACTAAACAATTGCAATTCACATATCAATTAGTTAACATCAAAAATATTTATCTGGTTATTAATATGTTTGTTGAGTATCTCTAGATTAAAATTAGAAAAACTATTATTTATCATACAGAACTACATATAAATAAATGTTAGTCACTAATCAATTAATTAAAATATGATCATTCAATTAATAATTAATTAAATAAAATGTGTATTTGATTATTAATGTGTTGTTGGTAGCATAGAAGGATTAAATTGAATGATTAAAAGAGTTTAAGATTTTATTAGAGATAGATTGAAAAGTTATCGGAAAGACTAATTTGATGGATGGAGAAATAGTTTAGAGATATTTCAGTTGATTTTAATAGTTTAGAGACCAAATTGATGAGAAATTGTTAATTAAGGACTGAATTGATGGTTTATTCATCTACTATTGTTTACCTTTACTTTATATATTAATCAACTTCGCATGAGCCACATGCTTGATCCATAGTCATGCACGAGAATTCTCTTATTATATTATTATATCTAATCTTCTTGATCTCAATTAATAAATTATAAATGTATATTTTATTAATAATATGTCTTTTGAATATCTTTAAGATTAACCATACATAAAACAAATATTTTTATCTATCGGTTAATTAATTAAATAAAAAATATTATTTTTTTAGTAGAATGTATTCAAAATATTTTTTTGTACAAAATCTCGTAAAAATTTATAATACGCTAATAACTTATTTGAAATTTCAGTAGATCTATCCTTCTTACATCCAAAAGCTTTCTTAATGTGAAAATATGAAAACTAAAATTGTAACTTTTAAATTGGATACACATTTATTAGTTTCCCACGAATAGCCACCAATTTAATTTATTAAAATGATTGTCATCGATTAATTAATTAAAATATAATTTTTTATAAATCAATATACAAAATAAGATATTTGAGGTTAAAAATAGAGTCAGAGGACCTTTGAATTAAGGTGTTGATCAATAAATATGGAGTGAAGGTTGAGGAATTTAGGGAGGGCAATTCGAGAAGGTCTATGAGGTGGAATGATATTTTTGCAGGAAGAGTTAGTATTGAAGAGAAATCATTTGATAAAAAATTATTTAAAATTATTGGCAATGAGAGTAATACTTTGTTTTAGAAGAATCCATGGTTGGTTGGTGGAGTTTTGCCTGAAAAATTTAGTAGGTTATTTCATTTGTCTTTACAACAAGAGAAAAATGTTGAGGTTATGTTAGAGATGTTTTGAATGGAAGGTATTCAAGGGTGGAGATGACAGATGCAGTTGTTTGTGTGGGAGTAGGAATTAATGGAGCAATGTTGAATTTTATCGGCTAAAGTTTATTTGCAAGTTAATGTATCTGAGAAGTAGTCGTTGAACAATACGTAAAGAGAATCATATTCGGTAAATGAGACCAAGTGTGGTATCCTTTTGTCTAAGCAAAAGTATCGTTATTTGTGTGGAAGTTGTTTCAAGATAGGTTGTCTACAAAGGAAAATTTGTTTCATGGATGAATCATTTATGTGGAAGATCAACAATGTTTAGTAGGTTGTGGGGAAGTTGAAACACTCAGTCATTTATTCTTTGTGTGTCCTCTTTTTGAATCCGTGTAGTATGATGTTTTGAATTGGTTTGAACTATTTGATGTATTTCATAATGATGTAATCAAACAGGCTAACCAATTTGATAGTCTTTTTTTATGCAGTCATATAACGCATCAAATAATTTATTTAGTTTGGTTTGTGGTGATATAGGCAATTTGAAAATCAAAAAATGAGAGTTGGCATGTTTTACATACAAATCTTATTATTAAACATGTAAAACTTTTAGCTTAAAGGTAGATCAAATTACATGTAAAAAAATTTTGTTATGTTATAATCAATGATGCTCTCAATCTATATAGTATATATTGATATTACTTGTAGTTAATTGTTTTATTTTTTATTTGAGTAATTTAATTTTTATTTTTATTTTATTTTATTTTAATTATACGGTAAAAATACTGTAAAATTTATTTTGTTTTAGTTGTAAGTACTTATTGTATTTAGAATAATGTTTGAATATATTTATTTTTGACTTGTTAAAAGAATATACAATTTATATTAGGATTAATAATTTAGTTTTAAAACAAGATAAAGACAGAAAGGAGATGGAGTTATGGCCCTAATAATATTGAACGGTGAAATAGAGTACGTAAGCTTGGGTGGATTTTTGTGTGTATGTCACTATGTCTGGTCAAGACTGCTACAAAGTTTTGAAACGTAATAAGCTGTGTCAGAAACCTCTCACATTTGTCATCTTTCTTTCTCACAACCTAAGCTTTTTAAGCCTCCTTTTTCTACATTTTCATTTTTTCATTCAAAAGTGAGAACAATTTATAAAAAAATATATATATTTTATTTTTATTTTTATCAGAAACAAACAGAGCCACTAAGAAAAGAAAAAGCTTCATGTGACTGTGACGATGGAAGCTAAACCTCTTCAAATTGTTCCCTCTTCACACAACAACACCTATGGTTTGTTTCATTCCACTCTCTTCTTTTTTTACTCATCTTTTCTTCAAAAAATTTACCTTTTTCTAATTTTTTTTTTTTAGTTTCATATTATTATATTTACTTTATAAATTATAAATTTTGTGCTTTTTAGGAGGTGGGTCCCATAAGAAGATTGACATGGAGAATGATGAAGTTGATGAAGAAGGGAAAAGGGTTGTTGTTGTAGTGAAGGAAGAGGAAGAAAACCCTTTGAATATCACAACATGTCACTACAACAAGTGTTGTTTGTTCACAGAAGCTCAAAGGCGTGAGCTTGATTATCAAGTTTTCATCTTTAACCATTTTACATATAACCTTCCTATTTCTCATTGCCTTTTGCAATTTCCAACTAATATGTCAGGTTTGTCAAAAAAAAATTGTCTTCTCCTTTTCAAATTTATACAATTACTATATAGTTGGGAATTGTTCATGTATTTCCACCTGTTTTAGAAAGAGTGTATTTTGGGATTGCATTGTTTAAATTCAAATAGTTTAAAGTTATATAAGTAAATTATAAGTTGTAATTTGTGGAAATGGTGATTAAATACTTTAATTGGTTTTTTAGAAGGAGTGGTGAAATTACCCTTTTGTATGATTAAGATTATTTTATAGTGATATTGATGCAATTGTGTTTTAGCCTATTAGATTAACTCACAAAGTATGTTTTCAGCTGATATTATCATCTAGTAGCTTACATGATATGCAATTGGATTGAGCTTAGTTTTTTTAAGCCAATGTTAGTAGTTAGTTATTATTAATTTTGTTGGTGGTGGAGTTGAACCTATGATCTCCTTATCACTCCAAGTCTTATGTTCCTCCCCAAATCACCTTATGACCCCCTGTGTATTGAGCTTGTTAATTTTGATCAAGTGAATATACATGTTGAATTGAGATTAAATTTGAGTAAAACCAATCTTGATTAAGGTCAATATCAGTCATCAACTTTTATTGCACAAACTGTGTATATATTTATGTACATAGATAAGCACATTTTTAACCTTGAAGTTTTGTTGTTGTTGGTTAGAGGAAGAGTCAATATTGTCTTGAATCACTAGATTGATTCTGTCTAGGAATGAATTTTATGTTTCTTTTGGAACTAATTATTGGCTAACTTTTGTTTTGTTTCGTCTGCGGAAAATGCTTAAAGGATTTACTGGTGAGTTTAATTAGTGTAAGCTATGTAGCACAAACACTTCAGACCAAAATATAGTTACATTCAATCATTTTCATTTTTGAAAATATTATTAGTATTTACATATTAGTTTTGTGTCTAGTGTATGAGTCAGTATTTCATATAGTTTAAGAGTCCATTTTGTGATTTTTAGATGTTAAAATGTAACCCAAATTTCAAATATTTTTATGCTAAAAATGTCTCTTGATTATGCAATTGTAAGATAATAATGGTTATTTTTTCCCATTTTTTTGGTTCATTTCTTTCTATTGCAGAGTGCACTCGTCTTGGCTCTGATTACGCGACTATGGTGGATTCAGAACCACAAAGATGTAGAAGAACTGATGGAAAGAAATGGAGGTGCAGTAAGAACACATTACCTAATCAGAAGTACTGTGAACGCCACATGCATAGAGGTCGAAACCGTTCAAGAAAGCTTGTGGAAACAGCTCAAGTTAACTCTCATTTGACAACAACAAAGCCTAGTAGCAAGTCACGTGAAAAGTCTTTGGTCATTCAACATAGTGACACATTCTCATACACTCCATCGAGAAGCTTCTGTGTCGTAAATACCTCTTTGGATTGTAATTGGTCAAGAGATGTCATAGATTCTGATAACTATCGCACTTCCTTTTCTGCTGTGGTGAATCCTCGTTCCACTTTGGCCTCCGCTGTTAAACCTAAGGTGACTACTTTTGGCAGCACGAAATATGTTACTTCAGATAATAAAAGTCGTGATTTTGTGTGCAAGCAAGATGAACAGACGAAGGGTTGTATCGGCAACGGCACGAATATTAAAAGTGGTAGGAAAGGAAGCATTTCTTGTGAAAGTAATGGTGTCTCTACTGGAATAGACTTCTCCCCAAAGAGTGTTCTTCAAGGTAATATGTTGGTGGTGTTGCAACAAATTTTAGTGTTTTTGTTTTTATTTTTCATAGGATTAGAGAATTGCATAGGTGTGTTTTACTGTATAGACAAAGTGTGAGTTTATGGACCATAGGCTAACCGGCTGGAAATAGTCTTGAGTTGTGGGACAGCAGAAGGACCTAAGTGGTCGGCCTTGCATTAAGGCTGCCAAGGATTGTGTCATTTGAGGAACCAAGGACAGGGAGGTTGGGCTGGATGTGTAGGATACTGCGATGGGAAGGGTTAAGGGGGGTGGGTAATGGTGGCTATGAAAATGGGGGGGTTGCGTAGCGACATTCCATTTTCACATATGCTCCAGATTGCAAAAAATAAAAACGGTTAAGTATGTTTTTAGTCTCTATAAAATGCCATTCTATCAAGTTTGTTTGGATACAAAAAAAAATTTGTCCATGTTTATTTCCCTATTTAGTGATTATGGTGAAAATTTCATCTATGATTAGTTCTTGAAATCACCAAATAGAGAAGTAAACATGGATGGAAATTTTTATAGTTTGGATCGTTTGTTGGAAAAAATATGCAATTTTAAGCAGTGATATGCAAAAGACACATTGAAGGATTTACTTGTATATTCATTTTAATTTTTAAGACTAATGAGATTAGTGAGTACATTTTGGTATAAGAAACTACTATCTCCCTCTGGTTTCGAATATAAACAACAACAAAATAATTCATGGTTATTAAGAATAAAAGTTTATAAAGCTTTTTTATATGTCAATGTCATATCACTAAATTTGAGGGTAAACTTTTCGATTTTAAAAGCTGATAGAGTATTTTTGCTCATTTTCTGCTGTCATTTTTCAGTTTCTGGTTGCAATGCTTCATATCTCAACCACAACAAAAACAGTACAGTAGAACCTGAACCCGGTAGATGCCGAAGAACAGACGGTAAGAAGTGGCGGTGCAAGAGCGCGGTTCTTCTTGGTCAGAAGTATTGTGCAACACATATGCATAGAGGCGCTAAAAGGCGTTTTACAAATCACGAATCTCCTCTCTCTGCCACTGGCGCTGCTACTACAACTACTATTACTTCTGAAGTTACCATTGCTCGGTTGCCTTACCCTTCGGCCGCAACCAGCGTTCAGAAAGCATATTGTACAATTCCAAACACAAAGCTTTCGATGTCGGTACCAGAAAGTGAACCTTTCATAAAATGTAATGAGAAAAATGGTAGCTGCAGCGACACTGATACTAGTACTACCATCACTGATACCATCAATGAGTGTAGCTATCTTTCTTACTAAGTAGTTTTGTTTCATTTCTTGAAACATGTTTTGCTTTGTGTTAATAGGAACAAGTTAACCTATCTGCAAACTTAGATCACTTTTGTGTGCAGTGAACAATGTTCTAAATATATTTTGACTTTTGTTTATATTTAAGACGACAGATGTTTATATTTAAGACGAGAGATTTTGCTTATATTTAAGACCATACCTCTGCAATGCTACACTGAAATTTATGTTGTTCCTAACATGTATTATTTTTTTAACAATTAAATTATATTTTCATTAAATAAACAATCAAATTATATTTAATTAAAATTAATTTTTTATACCTCGATTCCCGTATCAATGTAGATATTTTTTTTTGAACAAAGAACATAGATTATTATTATAAGAAAATTGAGTAGAAATTTCACGGTTATTCTGAATTATTTATTTTTGAAGAATAAATGAAAATTATTATTATTATATCTGATTCATTTTTTTTTAAAAATTATTATTTATGATTCTAAATGGAAACAGATAGATGATTGATTACCTTACTAGTAAATGTACACAAAAATTTACCTTGCCAGTTACACCCCCTCCGCCGTATTTCCTCTTCCTGATAAATTCTCGGTGATTGTAAGAATTAGACACAATATATACTTTTTTAGACATACATGAAAATAATCTTATTTACCAACCATAGAACTGAGGATTAGAAATTTATATTTAGGTAAAAGCATTCTTTTCTTTGGATTTATGCTATCAAAAACTAAATACTTAACACAATTGTTTAGTATGATTAATATTAAAAGTAATGGCTTCGCCCGGACTCGAACCGGAGACCTTCAGTGTGTTAGACTGACGTGATAACCAACTACACCACGAAACCAATTATGATCCTTTTCCATTTTTTCCAATTTTATATAACTAAGGTTATCGATAACTTTTTTTTTTAAATTATATTGATACACCCATAAAATATTACCTACTACAATTAAATGAATAAAACTGAGTCAAATATTTGGATATTGAATTTTACTTATAAAAACAATAAGTTTCTAAAACATGATACATCGATTTAAATGAGTTTAATTAAAAATTTGAGGTTTTCTTTTATCAACTAACAATTTGAGTTTAATTTATTAAAGAGTGTAAAATTTGAGTTTGTTTGATTGAATAATATAAATGTGTCTTATTAATTTAAAAATAAAAAATTATATTTCTAGACTTTTATATTTTAATTTTTTATTTTTGATAAAGTTTATATTATAATTTCTAATAATTTAATGAATAAGAAATTTATAATTTTTTTATGAAAATTTTTTAAGATAAAAGAATGATGCCTTCAATCCAAGATAAGAAAAAGACTAGGGTTCACTAAATACTTACAAATATGATGGTAATCAATTTATAATTTTTTGAATTCTACACTAGAAAAACTTCCAAACTAATTTCAAGACTCTTAAGTCTTAATAAAGAACATTTCAAATGTTAATAACAATGGCTAATGAATCATAATATTCACTTATTGGTAGAATAGTCTCATTCGAAACATTTTTCACAATTTCATAAATTTATTTTGAGTTTAGTGATTTTTCTTTTGGAGTTTTAAGTTAAAAAGTTATAACCCTTTTATTAACTAAAAAGATATAACTTTAGTAAATACTTATTAATATAGTTCTATATATATAATCAATTTATTCGCGAGGGAATTAATGTTAAACATCTAAAGTTTGAATTAATTCATTCAAATAATTGAGTAATCAACCTCTTCTTTGAAGTTGTTTATGATCACTCTCTACCTTGTATGAAGACGTTTTCATCAATATGAAAATATCCTCTTCTATAATGAACTTGATAGAGGAGTTTAATTACCCTCTTTAGCGCTTGAAACAGTCTACCATGAATTGTAAAGTAGGATGTGTTAACTTGCAATGAACCGTTCTTTGTATTTAGAGTGCATACTATTCTTTTCTCAATCTCTTTATGTTGAATGTTCTCAACTCTCCTTATGTTAAATGTTCTCAACTCTGAAGAACATGCATGGGTATGACTAAAAAACATAATCAAATCATCATAAAAAGTGGATTTATCTTTGCACATGGAGACAATGGCAGCTTGCCCCTTTCAAAAAATTGCTTTTGTTCTTTGTATTATATGAGAATGTTATTTTCTATTGTAATCCACATTCTTTTTATTTGAATAATAAAAGTAATATTTATTTTTTCGATTTATGTCTTGATTGTCATCAATGCATATCCTCAGTTCTTCAATTAATGAAGCTGATTATTAACACTTTTAGTTTTACAGACGCGTACTCACGAATAAATATGTTCAAAAATCTTGTTTAAGCTTTACAAAAATCTATCTTTTGATTAATACACTCAAGAACACATATTAAATCACTTAATAAAATTATATTTAATTAGCTATTTATCTAATTAAAATATATTATAAAAAAATATTTATATATGAAATGCAATAAAATTGAAATCGGTTAAGTGATTAACGGAGTTGTTTTTAGGAAGAAAAATACATTTTCAATTGTTTAATTTTTTATTTAGAATTTTAATCTATATCTAATTCAAGAAAATATAAATGAGTTGCAAAAAATATCATTTCACGTGTCAAATTCACAACCTAATTTTCTTTCAAAATATTAGTTAACAATTGCAAAATATAAATTTTCTATATAATACATAATATTACATTCTCTATCCAGTCTCAAATATAAACAACGCAAAAAGTTATATGTTTGTGATCTTAAATATAAATAAATTTTGACCAAGTTTACTATATTTAATATTATAATTCCTAGAATACTCTTTAATTAATTGATTTTTTTTTTATGATTCATTTTATTCTCATTCAACAACTTATCATGTAGAACAATTTAAACAATACAATCATTTTTTTTTTTATTACTTGAGGAAATTAAATAAATCAGGTGATTTTCTCCAACAACAGGGATTAGCTGTTTTTTCATCCATAAAATAAATCTAAAATTAAACGAGGATTATAATTTACGTCCCGAACGAACCCATCTTTTAGTTTCACAGCAGTGATGAGAAACATAATTAAAATGACAAAAGATTGGCTTCGCCCGGACTCGAACCGGAGACCTTCAGTGTGTTAGACTGACGTGATAACCAACTACACCACGAAACCATTTTTCAAACTTATACTTGTTTAATGTAAATATTAATGCTGAAATTACGAGTATGTGTTCAATATTTACACTACTAGGTCGATAAAGCAAACTGAACGAAATACTTGAATCATTGAGTTTGACTTAAAAATATAACTGGCCTATTTATTTTATGAACTAACTATATACTAAGATTAAGTTTAACCTATAGAAAAGTGTAAAAGTTTGAGCTTGGCTCAATTATCTTTTATTTCTTTATTGCATTTTTTTATCCCTATATTTTACAACGTTTAAGAAAATAGTCCTTTTTCTTTTAAATTAAAATTTTTGGTCTTTCAATAATCATATTTAATATAATTTTAAGTTTGAGAATTATGATTATAATTTTCGGTTGAGAGGTGATAACCTTAGAAAGTATATAGTAGTACTATAAACAAATTACTCATGATCATGTTCAAATTTAACTCATTTAATGATTGAGATTAGCAGTTGCCATTGATGCAATTAACCTAGTAGCTGTTGCTGCCTAATATCCTTCTTGGTTCTTATTTCATTTCTTCATTCAAGGTCATTTAAGGCGGAATTATCCTTTTAATCATATTTTTCTTCTTTTATATCTAAATAAGTATTTCTACACATATTTAAAATTTTCTTTTTTATTTCGCCGTCTTAATTTATTCGTTGTTTCTGTTTGTCATCTTGGTGGGATATTGTTTTGACTTTTTGTCTTGTTGTGGTGTTTGTTTGGTTCAGATTGAGAGATTAAATTCGATCGATTCAGTTTAAATTCAGTCAATGACTTTGACGTCTTCGATGTTAGAGTTTGTGATACATGGATATTCCGAACACTTCAATTTTTTCATATTTATAAGCTTTGTCGCATTTGTAGACATTTTGATGCTATTTACTTAGATTTGTGAGTATACTTATAGATTCATCCTTTTCGTTTTTAGCGATTTTGAATTGTATGATTCTCAGTTGATATAATTTCTATCATTTTGAATGGATAAATATCATTTTAGTCATAAAATAAAAAATTAATAATTGAGCTCAATTTCAAGCTTGTTTGTTTATTAGAGTAAATATATGAATTTGGCAAGTAATCAACAAGAAGCAGTTCCAAAGTTCAACTCCCATCATCCATACTCGGATTCTTCTTCAGTATAATAAGAAGCTAAAACCGATATCTTGTTCTTTGAATGACATGTTTATTTATACCTTCTTGACATTAACAACTCGTGAATAGTTTGATGATATATGTGATATATTTGATGGCATACTTAACATATTTTACTAGTAAGGTTTGCTTGACTTTGAATAACATGTTCATTTATACCTTCTTGACATTAACGGCTACTATATACTTATTAAGGTTGTTGCTTGAGCAGTTGTGTTATTCACGAGTTGTTAACGTCGATAATGTAAAACTTAGTCAGTATATATATGCTACTTTGAATGACATATTTATACCTTTTCAGACATTAATAGTTCAGTGAATAACATACCCTCTTGACATAACAAACTCACCAAAGCATAGCTTCACGTACAATGCACAATGCTGTGCCAGAAAATTGATTTTGCAACACAGGCTTATTTGCACAAACTAACAAGAGCATCATAACTGTAGTTTGACATGCTATCTTCATTTTATCTAAAGCACAATAAAGGTGCATTTTGAACACAATTAAATTACAAGCATGTTCCAACTTCAAAATTTCTTCTAAGTTATTTTATCTTTGAAAAGGATTTGTTTAGTCCTGCTTGATGCATTTCTCCAGAAGCAATTAGATGACCAACATAGTCAAAGGTAAAAGATTCATACAAAACAGACAAGATCAAATGAATTTGTGAAACAGGCGCATGCATTTGCTCACTCCAAATTGCCTGTCATATTATTTTCAACAATAGCAGAGCACATGATTTCATTCCAAAGAACATTTTTTCTCAAATGCTTCCTGCTCTTTGCGACACAAGTCGAATTCATTTGTATGGTAGTACATGCAACCAACGTAATCATCCATCTCCTTTGTGCACTTTTGGTGTAGATCCTTGAGACTGCAGAACAAGGATTTAATTACTATCATTAAGCAATTCTTGAGAAGAAAATCAGGTGTGTCGAACAGCAAATGCTTCAAACAATCACAAAGCGCAATAAATACTTTGTAAACTCAACCATAACATCAAACAAATCATAACAAAAATTATGCGTATTAGAAAGCAACTTAATCATAAAAAAAGTGTATCATCTTTATGCACACAAGTACAGTTATGTTGAAATTACATTATTTTTAAGAAGCAATGCATCTAGCGCTGATAATGGCAATAAAATTTTCCCTTCTAACAAAACAATCGAGAAATGATGCTTCCTCTCAACGCCCAAGGAGTCATTATCCAATAATTTTTTTTACAAAAGTGTTTGAATCTTTCAATAGCTGAAAAACTAGGGTTTAGGGATACACTATAAAGCACAGACTCCAATACTGACACCTGTCACGACACAGACACCGCCACGTTCAAAAAGTACAGAACACCGATACATATATAATTATTTATTTATTATAATTAAATAAAATTTGAACATTATCTATAAAAGATTTAAATTGAGCAATATATTTCATTACAAAAAAGTTCTTAAACAAAATATGATAGTTTTTCATCATCATTTATCCATCTATTATATCGAAAGTTAAAAATGATGTAATCAAATTTAATGTCTTCAATCCTTTATTGATCATCTCTACTTTGACACATCATTAACCCCCGTTGAAGTGTCTTGAGAAGTGATTAAGGTGTGTCGAAGCAAAGAAAAAAAGTTGTTTTTGGGAAACTTGTCTGAGTAGTCTGACACGTGTCATACGGGTGTCGGATACCAATACGTGTCGGACATTGGGACACACCTAATCTTAGAGGTGTCTGTGTTTCATAGGTGATACATGAGCTTAGTGATGACTTATTAGGATCCATGAATTTGATGATAAGAGGTTGAAATACGCAATAAACAAGGATGAGAATCCACAAGATTATTAAATATAGTGATAAATTGTAAATATTTCATTTGATTTAGTGTTTGATTGATTGAAGAAATTTTAATATTGATTAAAGAAATACAGTATAATAATATTGACACAATAACCACTAAAAAGGGCATTCATATTTATTTGATTTTGACTTGAATATGAAGAACAAGAAACATGTTACAATATGCCGAAGACACCTGACTTTGTGAGATTAGAGTATGACATGGTTTCTTAAGATTCAAGAATGAGGACTCAAATTTAATATATATAAGAATGGATATAAACACTCTAAGTTCTAAGTTTGGATATAAACACAGAAACTAAAAGCAGAAGGACAGATCCATTGGTTTCTAATGCAATAACGCTAATATCAACTGAATTATTGCCATTCTACATATCCAATTATCAAGTAGACAAATAGAAGGAAACACGACAAAAGGGTATATGATACATTGACATATTTGCATGGCTAAAAGGGACAGGTATACTGATTCTTAAACATTCCTCAGAAACAAGATAAATGGGCACTACAGAAAGATGAGAAGTTAAATCTTCATCAGTCCACCCTAGGTACCCTAATTGAAAGAAACTTAAAAGGTGGACAACTCAATTTTTTATTCCTCCATTTTCAAAACAATGAACATATAATAACAATAAAAAATACTGAAGTACTAAATCACTTTTTGTTTCTATAAAGTACCCTTCGAAGCAGCTCGGTTAGTATTAAAATCCAAGGTTCATCCTGAACTGAAAAATTCAAATAAGTACACTCTGACAAAACTCACTATTGTCGACATATTGAATTTTTGGTTAAAATTCAAATATGCCAACAGTAGTATGGAGTAGTATTATAAAACTGTTTTCATTTGAAAATTGAAATGTGTTGAAAAGAAAGAAATCACCATCATTTGTGAATACTGAATAAATATTCAAATAATCATCAATTAAGAATTATTAAATTGGAACTGTTCCAGCTATTCAGCACTATATTCAATTAGAAGCATGCTAAAACTAATTTGCTTAAGATGTCATTAGAACTCAAAAAAGAACTGGAAGAAATTTTACCGGCAACAATTGCAAATAAAATATACACTTAATGAAGATTAAATTTGTCAGCATCCCTAACCAAGGTTGTAGTATCTACTTTGTGTCAATAAATAAATCAGCAATGGCAATGCCATGCAATGGGGAAAAAATGTCATAATTTTGACATAATTCAGCTAGATTTAAGGATAAAAAGGTTTCGCCTATTTAACATTTTCTAAATAATACCATGCTTGATGAATGCTAACTCAGCTAAGGTCCCACACCAAAACGGTCAATTCAATAACTAGTCCAAAATATTAAAATAAAAATAGAATATCAGACAGAGTTGTCAATTAGCAGCACTATAGAGCTATTGCTTAACGAATTTTGATGAATCCACAATGAAACCCGCAACGCTATCCTAGTTTCTCTATTAGGGCAATAGTGGCCACTGTTCCAGTTTCTGCTAGCTGATAGCAGAAAAAAGAGAATTTTAGGGGTTTTAAGAAAATAATGAAACTGCAGAATCTGCATTTGAGTCAAACAAGACCTACGTTTATTACATAAAAACTGAAGAGTAGTGACTATTGCTCTTATATTCACCATAATACGTAAACATTTCAATATATAAAAGATATGTTCTGCCTCCATTATAAATATATATAATTGACTTATTTCAACGACCATACCACTTCTGTATTTGCCTACAACACTACCTTCAATTTCACACAGTGAATTTTTGGTGTTCTTCTATATTCCACAATCCGCTACTGATAAGACTGAGATCAGCTTTAAAATACAGAAATGGCTCTTAAGTGTCTTAGAATAAAATTTGATCTAAAATATCACAATACACACGTTGACATATAAAAATAAAACCTTCCTCAGCTTATTGATATCATAACATAAATTAAATCCATAAATCTCACTGCCACTCTAGCCACCTCAATTTTGTTTAACCAATGAAAAAAATTCAAATCAACAAATCATCCATCATTTAAAAACAATCTAAAAAATATTTCATCCAACACCAAACGAAATCAAGAAAATTAACATTATTAAAATTAAAAATAAAAGAGAAGAAGAGGAAACTCACAGTCCAAGGACACATCGAGTAACATCACGGCCTTTATCGAGACACTTTTCAGGATTTGGATCCTTCTTCTTACATTTGAGAAACTCCAAATTCTCAGCATAGCACCTTATCCCAATGTGCTTCGAGGATGCCATCAACACCGCCGATGTTGGGATCGGGTTTCCAGATGCATCCACAGCACTCGCCATTTCCGATTCACTCCTTCACCTGAAAAAAAATGAAAAATCAGCATGTGATATTCTGTTTGGTTCACGAGAAAATGAAAGAAAAAAGGCATGAAAAAAGGGAAAATAAGAAGTTTGGGAGAATGAGTAATGGAAAGTGAAATTGAAAATGGAGAATCGTTTAACTTGAATTGAATTGAATTGCAGTGTATTTTGATCGGTGTGGGAATGAAAAGAGAAGGGAAGATGGAGATTAGGGTAGTGTTTGTTTCCAACTGAGTTTGTTTTTTTTTTTGTTCGAAAGGTTAGAACTTGAAGTGGCTGATGTGAAATTGAATTTTCTTTTTCAATAGAGATAAACAATTTTTATTTTTAAAAAACATTATTTTGGATAAAAAAACAATTTTTCTTACTCAATGGCTATGACAACTGAGAATTAATAAAGAACGGTTTTTCTATATATTATTTGGAATTTATAATTATTGAGGTGAGTTACGATAATTTTCTTTTTGTTTGAAATCACCCTCAAACGTATTTTATTATCTCTTTTATTAAAGTGGCTTTATATATATATATATATATATATATATAATTTCATTTTATTTGTATTATTTTGTAATTTACTCATTTAAGTGTGACATTATGTTAATTGTCGTCTTAATGCGTGTATAGACTATTGACAAATTTAATGCTATATGAGTCTTGCACGTAATTTGTCAACACATCGTTCAATTGGTCATGTCTGATACTACATATAGTCGATATGAACGAACATCAACAAATATTTTTTTTTTCGAAGATCAATGAGATTAAAAACTGTAAATCTTACATTATTCTTAGTCATTGACCATATGTGAAAAAAAAAATTAATTTAATTGTTAGAATTAAGTTTTTGGTTAGTTAATTTCTCACGGGCAAGGTTGTCAAACTCTAAATCCTATCTAAGATCTTTGGGGTATAGAAAAAGCGTAAAGCGTAGGATCGTAAAGCGGTAAGATCTCACAAAGTTGACAAAATTATACCATAAAATTAAAAAAAAATAACCTTAACATAAAAAATTTCATTGGTTCAATAAAAAATCACAAGTTGAAACACAAATTACCATTGTCTCAAACTAAAAAACAAAACCTATCACCATCATCTAACAACATCTAAAACTTTAATTTAACAATTCATCCAAGGCATTGTGATTAAAACCAACATCTTCCATACAATCTTCATCTTCTTCTCCATCAAATTCATCATCAAGGTTGTGAATCTCCAAATCATCTTGAGGGGCAAAATCTTCAACTCCATTCCCTTCTTCATTTAGATTGCCAAATTTTAAATCCTCATTTTCTATTGTGAAATCTAAAATGTCATTCTCAGTTGAGCATTCATTATTATCTACAATTCATTCAGCATCAGATTCAAAATCATCAAAGTTATGTTCTACCACATTTCTAATTTGCTTCTTCTTAGATAATTTTGAATTTGCCATCATAAACACAACATCATTCATTGTCTTTTGTTTCAAACAATTTCTCCTCTTTGTGTGGACCTAATAGATATAGACTTCATTAGTATATAGCAAGTTGTGGATAATTTTCAAAGTAAAATTTTAAAATAATTTTTACCATCTCAAAAGCGCTCCAATTTCGTTCACATCTAGATGAACTGCAAGTTAAGCTTAACACACGAATTGCAAAAGTTTGAAGTTCTGGATGTTCATCCCCATATGATTTCCACCACTGTGATGGAGTTTTGGTTTTAAGTGCAGCCTTTGCTATCGGACTACCAAAAAACTTTGCTTGTGTCTTGAAATCTTCCAATTGAGCATCAATCTTGCAGATTTCTTTAACATCTCCCACCATCTTTTGTAAACAGTCATATAACCCACGTTTGACTTCATAATCAGCTTTAAATCCAGGGCTGTAATGTTATTGAGGGTTAAGGTAGTAGCCAGCCGCATGTAAAAGCTGATGGAGTTGTTTATCCCACCTCTCATCAATGATATCACATAGAGGCTTGAAACTAAATAATAGAAAAACAAATTACTTTTAGGCATGAAATAAAATTAATGCTACCACACGATCTTCTCGCCCCCCTAACCACTCCGTTGAAAATAGCGAGTTTTTGCCTTCTGTGGGATTCGAGCCCGGTACCTGGGGGATAAGTACCGCCTCTACAAAGATCCTACTACCAATTAAGTACCGCCTCGAGCCCAGTAGTGAGATATTTGTGGAGGCGGTACTTATCCCCTAGGTATTGGGCTTGAATCCCATGGAAGACAAAAACTTTTTTGTAACCGTTCGCATCGTTAGCATATCTTTTATTTTCTTGTTGATTTCAAAATATGGACGGAGAATATCCTAATCCATAATTAATTTGATTGTACTATTCTCCTATTAGCAATTGAATAAAAGTATTTTATGTAAAACAAAATAAGAATTAAGAAAAAATTTCTTAAAATAAAAATTAAAAATAGTTATGTTTGTCTATAATTAATTATTTATATGTTAGTATTGATTGATAGCTAATTAAGATTTGTTATTTAGTTAAGAGTGGTTTGACTAAACTCAACCCAAAACTGTTTTTTTTTACCATACTCAATTCAATGCTCTTTACACGGTTTGAATTTCGATTTTGGTCAAATGCAACACAAATCGACCCATACAAAGCTAGTTGTTACGAAGATAAGGTAGGCAAAACTGCTTACTTGCTTATTATTGAAGGAGAAAGTCAAAGTATTAACAAATAAATTGGGTCTAATAAATGGTCTAAGGTAATAACCAACAAACAAAAAGAATTAAGTATGTAATATACTTTCCCCACAACTAGAGAGCGTATGTCAATAACGCCTAGTTTGGACAACCAGTACGTCAATTGTGAGGATTAAGAGACTTCGTGAATATGTCGACAAGCTGGTCATATGAGGAAGCAAACATGAGATGAAATAAGTGAGATTGTAATTTCTCGCAGATGACATGAAAATCAATGTCGATATGTTTTGTTAGTGACATTTACAAATAGTGAATTACGAACATAATAGCATAATTGCTCAAAACTAGATTGACTAGGTATATAATGGCTAGCAGGTATAATCCACCATGAACTTCAACATATTCAATCATCCTGAATTGTTGAGGTTCCTAAATTGAACAATATGTATCAATAAAAGTAAGAACACAATGTAAAGTATCAAAAAGCTTTTTAACAGAAATTGTGTAGAAATAAAATTTAGGAATGAACAAAACATTGTGTAAAGTTACTTGATTAGATAAATGAATAGTGTCATCATAAGAAGTAATAGTAATAACACTATTGGGTAGTTTCACCTTTGAGGATGTATTATTATGAAAATTTGAAAAATAGAAAATTTTATAGGCAACATGATCAATTGATCAATTATCAAGAATCCAATAAGGACAAGAATTAGAGTTTGTACCTGAAGTCGAAGTGGGCGAATCGAAACAAGAAGATAAATTTGACTCACTAAGGACAATATTGACATTGGAAGTAGATAGGTCTTGGGAAAGAGGTTGATTAGCCTTTAACAAATCAACCAATTATTGATATTGGATATGGATGAGTGTGACATGATCTTGGTGTTCCATAGTGGATGGTTTGAAATTAAGTCGTCATTATATGATGCATTAGCAACAAATATGTTGTTGGTTGTTGGGGTACGACTCTGAATTTGAAACCTAGAAGAAACCCATGATGGTATTAACAGGAATCCACTATGTGTCTTCCCCTACCACAAAAAATGTATAATTTGGGGGAACCACCATTAGAAGGTTTTCCATAACTTTTTCCTCAACCACCTCCAGAAGAAGAATTCAAAGTTGGATTAGGATTGGTAGTATTACAGAGGATTTTGGGATCATCAACAATGCCATTGGGGCAATGAATTGACTTTCTTGCTGAAGAGTTGAAGCAAGAACACTACAAATTGTTGGAAGGGGATTGTACATTAAGAGTTTTGTTTTTATAGTGGAAATTTGATCATTAAAACCTTTGAGAAAAGAAATCACTTACTCTAAATCTTGAAGCATCTTTAGGATTTTAGTCATGTTGGCAAAACAAACACGTATAAAGGTGCAAATGAAAGTTGGGTTAGGTCTTAATTGCTCTAATTCAACCCATAAACCCTTCAAATTAGTAAAATATGCAGTAATAGATCTCCCCCCTTGACAAATTGTATGAATATCGCGAAGGATTTGAGAAGTTTGAAAGTAATTACCTTAGGTAAATCGATCCTTGAGTTCGTTCCAAAGATCCACTGCGTTGTCAGTATAGATAATACATTGCGTGATGGAAAGTGAAAAAGAGCGAGCAATCCAAGAAACAACCATAACTTCGCATCGTTCCCAAGCCTGAAAATGGACATCCTAAATCGACAGAGTAGAGATTGTGTCGTTAACAAGTTTAAAGTTGTTCTTTGACAACAAAGCTTGCCACATAGCCTAACTCCATCGATGATAGTTAGGACCATCTAAGGGAGGAGTAACAAGAATTGCTCCAAGGTTTTCACCTGGTTAAAGATAATATGGATTTTTATAGGAATTGAAATGTTCAATATTGGTTGGTGTTGTCCATGTAATTTGCTCATGATTAGGAGTGGTTCTGTAACTAATATCAAGAGAAGACTCTACCATTAAAGAAGATAGTGAAGAAAGAAGAAAATGGATCTTCAATCTGATACCATGTTACGAAGAGAAGGTAGGCAAAATTGCTTACTTGGTTATTATTGAAGAAAAAAAGTCAAAGTATATATATACATGGGATCTAGAAACAAAATTACCAAACATAAAGAAAATAGACTTAACAAATAAACTGGACAGGCTAATAACCAACAAACAAAAAGAATTATGTAATACTAGTGCACCCAATGTTTCATGTCTTCTTAAGAAGGCAATACGGGATTATCAAGTGGAAGCTGAGCTGCCCGTGGGCATGGAGGGAGATCACCATGAACCTTTTGAACCCATGATGGTTTTAGCCATAAAGGACGTCTCGATCAAGGGAGAAAGCGTGCGTTAGGTGCTGGTCCATTAGAAAAGGAAGTCTGCTGATGAGGCAACTTGGGAAGACAAATTACCATCCAAAGTCAGTTTCCCAATTTCAGCCTTGAACACAAGGCTGATTTGGAAGGAGGGGCCAGTGTTAGGACTCAACCTTTGGCCCATCAAGTGTCTCAAGGGCCCAAAGTGTGGAAGGTTTATTCTAGGAGCGCAAAGAAGGGAGTTCAAGGACAGTAATGGGTTAACTAGCAATAGAGGAGTGTTAGAGAAAATATTAGGATGGAGTACTCATTACAGAAAGGAGATAAGTTGTGGGTATCATTTTACATTTTCTGGAAGTTGGTTCGGAATAGAGAGCAATAGCTCTCTATAGGAGCCTAACGAAGTAGGATCATTCCTCTGTAAACATTTCCTTAACATTTAATACAAACTCTTGTTCACTAATTATGCATTCTTAACAATGTATGTGACTAATATAAAGTTGCGACCCAGTTACATGTTCTTACTCACTGATTAATTTCCTTCCTTGGATGTTAATAAGAGTACTTTTAGAATTATAACCTTGTTTCCCATGAACATGATTAGCAAGCCAAACAAATTTTAATTATTTCTAGGATATTTTTAAAAGAAGTTTATAAGAATTAAATTATTAACGAAACCCAAATTCTTTATATTTTCCTGAGTATAAGATTTTAACCTTTATATTCCTGGAAATGTTAATCCCAGAAATGAATTATGTATCCATAAAACAGACACTCTCTAATATGCTATTATAAAACAATGCCCCAGAAGTATAATCCAACTTAATCCCTCAAAGATCACATTTATACATGAGTGACTAAAGTTGATACTACTCGCAGATACCCATAGGATTTGCATTCTTGATTATCCAAGGGTGCTCCATTATCTTTTGAAGCGAGAGCCTTTTTGCGGAATCTTTTACCAGGAGCTGCACAAATTTACAGATCGAAGTAAGAAAAACAACCTAATCTTTGATATGAAAATGTAGATAGATACAATACAGTCATACCCGACTTATCAGATTTTTGGCATCTGCAGAAACAAGAGGAGAAGGAGGGAAGCTTAAATCAACCTTTATTATCCTGCACAAATTTAAATACATTATATATATATATTGGAAGTGATTTAGTTTACTATATATATGCAAGTTCCATGGCCTTCCATACCTTTTGAAGGTATCAGCTTGACTCTTAGCCTCAAATGGAGGAACACCATAGAGGAACTCATAACAAAGGATACCAAGAGTCCAGTTGTCAACTGCATAATCATGAGCTTTGTTTTCTACCATTTCGGGAGCTAAATAATCCAATGTTCCACACATGGTTTGTCTTTTGCTTGTAGATTGTACAGACCAACCAAAGTCTGCAATTTTAAGACGACCCTGTAACCAAACCATTATCAAACTAGTTGTATAAATTCCTTCAAAACTCAAATTAATTATATAATCAACTGACTAAAACTAATTTGCAACGGTTTTCGTTATATATCTACAATAAAATATATACTAGTATATTGTTAGCATTGAAAAAAGGGCAACAAAAGTAGGTAAAAGAATAAAAAGATACCTCATGGTCAAGCAACAAATTTTCAGGCTTGATATCCCTGTGAATAACATGATTCTCATGACAATATGCCAATGCCTCTGTAAGGCTTAAAATGTACTGAAATTTTATATTTGAAAAAAAAAAATTAAGAGTCAATATAAAGATTTGCTTCAAAAAGAAGGCGTACAATTATAAGCATAGAATATAACATAATCCCTACTTAGGCAAGCGTTCTTTGTTAAAACTTGTTAGTTTCAAATCCAAATCTCACTTACTTTATCTGTAGTCCATTTCTCACTACATGTCATTACAATTACCTTAACTGCTAATTATAAAAATTATTATAGACATGTCATAGTTCGTAAGAGGACAGAATACACATTACGCTACAGATACTATACGACGCGGATACGGGAATATGAGAAACTATTAAAAATCATGATATGACATGGGCAAGATACATTAACAAATAAACTCTCTCTAAAGTATCGGTATCGGATACATTACCGTTGCAGCTTGCTTCTCTGAGAAATGACCTCTTTTGCTAAGCTCCTTGTACAGCTCACCATTATGAGCATATTCAAGAATCAAGTAAACACGCTCAGAATCATGGAACCAACCATAGAGGCGCAAGATGTTTGGATGTTTAAGACTTATCTGTATCTCCATTTCCCTCCTCAGTTGATGGTGAATTCTATACTTTTCAAGTTGTTCCTTAAAGATAACTTTCAATGCAACCACAAATTTACTCTGGAAAAAAATGTTCAAAATTAGTAACAAAATCTACTAAATCCCACTGAACATTTGAATTTTAGAAAATCAACTTAAACATTTGAAAATGAAAATGATATACGGGACATTCAGAAGAGCTTATTTTGACTTATTTTAAAACATATATACTTAAATAAGTGATAAAAAAAAGTCTACAAAAATAGGTTCTAATATATATCTTGTTTCGAGATTATTTTCACAAGTTTTATATATAACTTATGAATATGGAATCAACTTATTCAGAACATATACGTAATTTAACCTCATTCTCTTTGTGAGTTGACTTCAAAATGTTCTCTTCATGACTAATTTATACATATAATAATAAAAACTTTCAAAGATTAAATCAACACAAATTACAATAACCTAGAACACAAAAAATAGGTTAAAAATGCAGATTCAATTCTACTTTGCAAATCAGCAATGAACTGTAAACTGAGCAGAAAACAGTTCCCTATTACACTTAAAATATTTCGAAAAATTGAAAGGAAAAAAAAAGCATGAAAAGAAATTAGGTTTGTTAGGTGAATTTTATGCGGAAGAGTGAATTGCGTACCTTGACTTCTCTGGCAACATAGACTCTACCAAATTTCCCTTTCCCGAGTGGTTTTCCGATCTCAAAGTCTTTGATGGACCATTCATCTTTTGGATTTGGATCCATTTTTCAGCTGGAATGTGCAGATTGTTTTCAGAATCGCAAATACCAATTCGAATCTAACAAAATACAAAAACAAGTTACTTTTGAAAGAGATTTGCGAAGCAGAAGTAATCTCGAAGGTGACGTGGCGGATGGACGACGTGCAGAAACAAAGCGGCGAAGTGCGGGGGTGAACGGCGGCACGGCGAAGGGGGTTAGGGTTTGGGAACGGCGTGACTGAGAGTTAGAGCGAACGTTGAAAGTGAAACTGGGAACGTGGAAGAAGGAAAGGAAAAAAATGTATTTGAATTTGAATTTGAATTTATGTTTAGGAATGAAATTGTGAAAGTGAGTAACTGTTGTTTGTTAGCTACAAAATTTTCCCTCCCAAATCGTGGCAGATTTGTTAAATTTTGTATTTAAATCATTTTAAATATTGTGTGTGTATATTATCAACATTTTTTTATTTAACAAAAAAACAAATAGAGTGAAAACAAAATCAAATATTAAAAACTAAACATTCTTTTTAGAAATTTCTGAAAATTATATAAATACCAATTAACAGAACAATGTGTACACAGAATTATTGAAGCAGAAGTTAAGTACATACCATAAAGATAGAATCACTAAATTTGATCCCATTGGACACCACTAAATGGATTTAATGGCTATGATATTCCCCTATGTCTTGTTGTCACCAATAATAAGTGTGTCATCCACAAACTGCAAATGAGAAACACAACACTCCCCCATTGCTCTACATTGTACCTAGAGAACAATTCATTCGACATTGCAACATTCAAGATGGCGTTTAACCATCTTATGCAAAAATTAAATATAAACAAAATTAAATAATATTTCTTATTTAATGATAGTTTGTCTAAATTATTTTTCATTTTATTTGAAGTCTTATATTTTCAATTGAGTTATTATACTTTTGTACTTTCCATTTGTTCAATTACGAATGAGATTTTGTATGCGTATTACAAAATAAATTTGATTAAGTTGTCAATGTTTCCTATATTTTTTTAAGAATAATATTTTTATGTTGATTTATAATATATATTTTATTAGAAGTTAATTTGTTTTTGAATATAGAAACTTGAAAATTAGGTCTTGTTTACTTTGAAAAAACATTTTGTATTTTTATTTAAAAAGAATTTATGTTTATTTCACTTTGATGAAAGACTTTTGACGTGAATTACTATTATTATAACGAGAAGATGAAATACTAATTAAAAAAAATGTATTTTTAAAAATAATAAAAATATATATATTTTTTTTATATTTTCATTGTTTTAAGAAATTCATGTACTATAGTTGTGAGACTTTTTTCTTGAATTGTGAATATAGTATTTTTGAATAGGATCATGTTTTTATGTTAATTTGTCTAACAATTTCTCTAGCTTTTCGACTTAGATAACTTAGTAATGGATGACCTTTTATCGTTTTTACCACTCATATTGTGTTTTTCACACACCATGTCAATCTTCCAAACACTAATGCTAAAAAACATACTCCGCAATCTAAATGTCCATTTACATTTTAGGGGTCATGTATTTTTGTGTTTCTTGTATTCTCTATATTTTTCACTCTTTTTCATCTAATCTAACTTTATAATAATAGTAAGAAATTTTAATTTGACTTTTTATCTCAAACCATTTCAATAAATCATCTTGAGTATTACACTTATGAAAATTAAACAATCAACAAATTTGAAAAGAGAAAAGAAGTCTCATAATTATATATATATATATATATATAAATTTGACGAGTATAATAAACTGATGACTAAGATCAGGATATTCAACAATAACGATGATAATGTTTAACTTCAAATTGAAAAAGTGAGGGAGAAAAAGATAAAATATGAAAAAGTTTTAAAAATTCTTATATTGATGCGTGTGATTGTGTAAGATCAATTTCATCCGAAAGTACACTACTAAAAAAACAATTTTAAAAAAAATATAAAAATAAAAGTTTACAAAAACATCAAAGGTAGAAAACATAGCTCTCAAATGGTAAATGATGAAAACAATTGCAAATGAATGACCCTCAAATCCTTTATTGTGAATAAAAAATACAAATAAATTTACGAAGTTTCTTCTACTCTCGTATATCCTCAAAAATCCTAAATTAATACATTTAAATTGATGAATCTATAATTGTATTTTAACACAAAAAAAAATTTAAATTTGTCGATCTACAAAATATTGGAAACGTAAAAGATGAAAGGCCTAAATTTTAATATAATTATAAAATGATTAAAATATATAGTTATGGACTTAGACCATTTTTATGTACAAAAAAAAAAGAAAATAGTCCGTACAAATCTGCCGGCATTGTTGCAGAAAATTTGAGCAATTAGCCAATCAATGATTCCTACAATTTTTTTTCTTTCAAATTAGCCAATCAATGATCACTACAAATGTATGATCAAAATCGTACATTTTGTCTTGTTACGTGTATTGTTTTACAAATTTTATATTGCATTGATTAAGAAATATAAAGTTATATACGGACCAAAAAACATGTTATTAGTATATAGTGAAATATCTTATATAAAAAATATATAGTATAAGGTTAGACTAGTAGGTTTGCATTGGATTGACTGGTAGTTGAATGTTGATAGCATTCATAGGACACCACATCTCTTTCAATCTTTCTACTATAGCACACATTTCAATCTAATGAATTATTCTTTAAGAAGTAGCAAATGCATTTCAACCACGCCTTTCCTTTTTATAGATTGTTTTTCAGTGTGGATAACAATAACTAATGAATTTAAATTCAAACATGTCTAGCTTAACCCACATGGGTGATGGAAACATCACGATGTGAGAGCCTAACTCATGCATTAGTTAGTTATCTAATATCCTCAACTAATAAATAATATGTTGATTCTTGTATCTTAGATAACATAATTAGTAATGGCTTGGATTCACTCCCTCGAACTTTTACAACTTAGAATGTGATTAATTTTCTTAAGCACCTAGACCAATAGATATGTGAGGAAATGAAAGATAAAATTATATGAATACAATACTCTTATATTATATAGTAATTGTGAGTTAAAAGTTTTATGTATATTGTTTAAAAAAGTGAATGTTTGAACAACTTACGATTAAAAGAATGTATAAATTTAATGTTTTAAAATTTAAATACTTATCGCCGTGTACACAAGAAAAATATTATGAAGTTATATTTTCTTTATTTGTTAGGTCATGAAATTAGCTTAAAATATACGGAGGTCTTTGTAATAATAAGACTTAAAATCTTAAAACATCAGAGATATATAACTCTTTTGCTTATATTTTGCTCAAATTGCACAATTTATTCAATGTAATATATATATATATATTTTTTTTTTATGTTGGTTTTCGGCAAGACATTTTCAAAAAACTTATTTACAACTTAATTATTAGGATTTATCTAGTACACATAAACATTTAATTATGTAATTGTTTAAATAAAAATAATATTATTAAAAGTTATTTTTAATAAACACTACGCCCAAAAATGTCATTTAATAGCGCTCCTTTTACCTGTTGTAAATATATTTTAAAAATAATGGAGCTTATCACAGCGTTTTTTTGACAAGCGCTGTGAAAAAAGCGTTGTTGTAGGTTCATATAGCGTTTGCGCATAATGTTTATAAGGCTTTTACAACGCTTGTACAAAAGCGCTGTAAACTGAAGCGCCCTCACGTATTGTTTTACAACGCTTTTTTCACAAGCGCTGTAAACGACATGCGCTTTCAAATAATTAAATTACCTATTACAGCGCTTTTTCCACGAGCGCTGTAAAAGACATACATTTTCAAATAATTAAATTACCTACTACAACACTTTTTCACAAGCGCTGTAAAAGACATGCGCTTTCAAATAATTTAATTATCTATTACAACGTTTTTTTTAACAAGCGCTCTTAAAACATTCACTTTAAATAAATATCATTTACTTTTAAATAAATAAAAATAAATTTAAAACAAATTTACGAACCCTTATCAACTCTACTCTATGAACCCTCAAATCCTCTACGTACTGTGCAGCCATCTACGTTGTCTCAAGTATTTTTTTAATAATTGAAAATGTCTTTAGTTGTGTGCAGGCGCAGATTGTCAAATAGATATTCATGCTTGTCTCCGCATAAGCTTTTGATGTGCAAACTTGATCTAGTAAATGTAAAGAATTACATTGTAGATATGTTATTAGGAAATATAGAGAAAGATAAATTGTTCTTTGCACCATATAATTCAAGGTACGTAATTATATATTATTTATTTATATCTTTTTTTAATTTATGAGATCTTAATTTATTAGTTGTGTAAATAAAATTGTCTACCAATTTTTTGTTGTTGTAGGACACATTGGGTGCTATTTGCAATCAATGTGACCTCTGAAGTTATATATTATTTGGATTCCTTGCATGGCAATTACCACAATCACTCCGATATAAAAACTATGTTCGACCTACGTAAGTAATATTCATTTATTTCTTACATATATATATATATATATATATAAATAATGTGTTTGTTAATGTTATAATCATCACATTTATTAATTCGATAGTGTTTTACAAGTTTTTCGAGCTCAAAGAGGTGCTACATTGTCGAAAAAAAAGTCTAATAACATCACATGGATCCCAATAAAGGTTTGAAATATATGCTTTTAAATTTTCATTTACAAATATATGCCTTTACGATTAATGCACAAATATTTTATTGACTTATATGCTTTATTTTATAGTGCCATCGTCAAACTAACAATATTGACTGTGGGTACTACATATTGCGATTCATGAAGGAGATTGTTGATAAGAATCAAACTATTATCCCATAAACGATACGGTATTTTCATTATATGATTTTCATATATAAAATATCTATATATTTGATACTAACTTAATATGTTCAATTTTTATATTGCAGTACTTTGAAAATTACAGTTCATCATACTCTGAGGAATATCTAATGGAATTAAAGGAAGATTGGTGTGAGTATGTGCTTGAAATAAAAATTATTTGATTTTTTGGGAAATAGGATGCAGCCATGGATTTGAATATTATATGATAGCTAGTATATTCTGTGTATTCTGTTAGTTATATATATATGAATAGAACACAATATATGAACATGTATATGAATATGTATTGTTGTACAATATCTGTCCAATGTATATGTTGTTAATTAAGTTATATATATGTATCTGAATGTTCTGTTGTAAATTAATATATAAAATAAAGTTATATAGTTCTGTTTTTGTGTACTGATTGTGTGAACTGATTCTGAATATGTATTTGAATATGTTTTGTTGTGTGAACTGATTGTAAACTGATTTTAGATGAAAATAATTTTGGAAAAAAGATTAAAAGACAACAATTTCTAAAAAAATGCCATAACAAACTGAAAAGCGATTTTTAAAAATTTAATTTACAATGTTATTTTATTTAAAAAAACACCTTTTACAACGCTTTTTTGAAAAAGTGCTGTAATATGTTACATTTTACAGCGTTTTTTCCAAAAGCGCTGTAATGTGTGCATAATAATGCATATAATGTGTGTACATTTTACAACACTTTTTCAAACAAGTGCTGTAATATGTGCATAATAATGCATATATTGGATGCACATTTTACAGCGCTTTTTTAAATAAGCGCTGTAAAATATGCATAACAAGCGCGCAATATATCCATATGTTTTACAGCGCTTTTTTGTTTTAAAAAAACATTGTTGTATCTTTTACACACTCGATTCCACAACGTTTTTTTTAATAAAAAAACGATGTAAAATTCTATTTTTCGCGTAGTGAAGCTACTTACGATAAACAATAAAAATATTATATTTTGCATTGATTTATTTGAACTTATTATTTAGGATGAGTACTTATAATTAAGATGATTTGAGAAAATTTATAAAAATAATATTTGACATATTTGTAAGTTATTTTTGAATTATTTTTATATATTATTTGATATAGTTTATGAAAATGATTTATACTTATATAAAAACATTTCTATTTTATTTTATTTTTTATTATATAAATAGTTCACCTAAAAACAATATGTAATAAATATTTGTGCCATAAATGTTTGATAAAGTTATTTATCCAACCATAACTTAATTCATATAACTCCTAGCTTCTATTTTCTTATCCTCAAATTCGATTTCATGATGAAAACAAATTTTTAAAATGCAATTAGCTTTCATATTAGAACACAAATATCTTATCAAGTTTAATTACATATCTTATTTTCTTCATCTCATATTAAATGTCACCTCTTATTAAATATCACGTTTAAAATATATGTTAGTTTTTTATTATTTGTCATTTTAGATCAATAAAATATTAATTATATGTTTTCATTAATTACTTTTATCAACTGTATTTTAATCCATCTACCTACTATTTATTAACAAGGGTATTTAGTCAATTAAACTCATTTTATTATATAAATTAATACATTTAATGATTTTTTTAAGAAATATGCATAACTTTAAACCATAATTAATATGGAAAGAAACTCTATCACGAAGAGCTCATTCACTAAAACAAAAATATCTCATTTTCCATCATTTTTTAAGAATTTAAATGGGAATAAAACCAACCAAAAGTAGTTCGTTTTTTTTTTTTTTAAATTGTATTTTTGGATTCATGATAATCAATATTAAGGTCGGACTAAGTGCTTTGTATTTGCATTGACTGGTAGTTGATTATAGTCTATGGATAATAACAAAGTGTTACTTTTTAAGTTCAAACTTGTCTACCTAATCAACCTACATGCGTGATGGAAACATCAAGATTTATCCATGCATTAGTTACCTAATCCACAAGTAAGAGATAATATATTGACAAGTAAGAGATAATACACATAACATTATCCGTGTTTTAAAACACTATTATTATATTTGATTCTTTAACCTATGTTAAAAATATTTGTTAGTATTTTTTTTTTGTCACACATTAATTATTAGTTATGGCTTTGGATTAACTTTGTTGAACTTTTACAAGTTGAGAATGTGATTTTTTGTTAAACGACGAAACCGATAAGATGTGAGAAAATTAAAGAAAACATACAATAGTTATCACATCTATGCACAAAGAAATACTATGAAGTGTTGAGTCGGTCAAAGTAAAAGGTAGTTCAAGCCTTAAAAGAAAACACATAATTCTTAATTTTTTCATTATTTAAATGATTTTATGGAGCCCATGGCTCTTTTCTCTTTATGTTAGACAAAAACAGTGCTCTATTGATTGAAAAGTGTTATTTATTTCAATAAAAAATGTGTTACCTATATATACCCTAATAATAGAACTAAAAATAATTTTGGTTGAACATTTTTCTGTATAAATTTTTCTTTCAAATTTACCTATACCCTAAAGTACAATTTCTTTTTTCCTTTCAAATTTAATTTAAAAACATACAACATAAATATTAAAACAAAAATTTAGAAATTCACCTAATAAAACTAAAGTTTAAATAAGCTTAGATAATAAAAATATTATGAAACTGAAACAAATGAATTAAATTAAAATGAACATTATACAATAAAATATATACAATTAATCACAATTGTATTTGCCTTTCTTTACGATCATATTACAGTAATTTCTTTTTATGTTATTAAGTTTTATTTCTTTTAAAATAATAAAAGTTTAACTTCAATTTATTTTAATACATATGGATAGCCGACGCATTTTTAGTTTCATTACAAAAATATAGTTCATTTTTGTTCAATTTAATTTTTATGCTACTTTTTCTTACATTAAAAGTCATTTTAATATTACATTTTTTTGTCTTAAAATATATTTGAAATATATTTGGTGAAACTTGTTCATCTTCAAGATAAGTTTAAAATATTAGAGACTAATTAAATAGGGCTAAAAGGTGGTCACATAAGTAATTTGAACTATTTATTTACTCAAAATTTTAAGAAATTAAATTTGTAACTCATATATATTTGCTCAAACACTTACAATTTATTTTATATGATGTATTATTCCTGACACTCTAACAATGAAATTAAATATCTTTGGACTCTTGATAATATATAAGATATTATGAGCATAATATAAAAGTTGTCTTGAGCTTATTTTACTAAACTTCCTAAGATAACATAAGTAATAGTTCTTGTTTCATTTTTCTATTTTATTTTTTTAATTGCATGAGGATAAAGTTTTGTTTGACAAAAATCGTGAATAATAGAGGATGAACTTTTAATAAATAGTGGATAAGTTAACTGATAGATGATAACTAATAAATTAATTGATTTGATTTGAAAACAACATAAATTTGTCAAGAAAAAAACAGTTACTAAACAAAACGATTAGCTTAAATGCTAAAAACTATCAGCTGTAAACTTGTTTTTTGGACTTGTGAAACAAACCCTAAATGTTAAGGTAAGTCTAAGTGCTTTGCATTGCATTGACTGGTAGTTGGCTATGGATAATATTAGCAGGTTCCACCACATCTCTTTCATTCTTTGTCAAATGCCATTAATTCTCTAAACCACATCTTTCAATCTAATGGATTACCCTTTGTGAAGTTTGCTGCAGCAATTGAATTTCAACCACAATGTTTTTTATGATATATATATTGTTTTTTAAGTGTGGATAACATATTAATGAACTTCAATCCAAACATATCTACCTTAACCGATTTGGATAATATGGAACAGACTTACCAGCAACATGTGTGACCAATCTATGCATTAGTTATCAACGTCATGTTGGTTCGAGTGATATTGGACTCAGATCTCTTAAGTAAAGTCTCAGGTTCGAACATTGTGAATGAAAAAAACGCGACGACCATAAAAGATGACAAATAAAATTCTCTAACAGAGATTTATCATTAATATAGTTAAGCAAAATCATGCATTAGTTATCTAGTTCTCAAGGGATAATTAATATTAGTTATCTAGTTCTCAAGGGATAATTAATATATTTATTGCTTCATATATCTTATATGAAATAATCAGTTATGAGTTTGGATTAACTCCCTTGAACTTTTACAGATAAAAAGTTTACAATGGTATTTTCTAATAAACATTGAAATCAATAAGACATGAGAAAAGGGAAGGACTAAAAGATTCAAAACATATTTCATACAAAAATATTTGATGGACACTAACATTTTGGTTGTACACCTAAAATATCTTTAAAATATGGTTAATTCAGTTGAAGTTATAGTTAATTTAGGTTACATTTGAAAATTGTGCTTAAAATATCTATATAATTAAATTAACAATATTTTTGTATGTGATTAATTATATGTCGCACAAATGTTAAAAAATGAGTGTTAATGTATCATTATTATATTTCATAAGTGTTTATAACATAAACTCTAGTATATTAAACTCTTTACTCAAATATCCACACATTTTTTTTCTTTACATTTTCTTCTATCATAAATTTTGTGGGGTAGCATCTATTGTAGAAGGAAGAGGATAGAACAATAGATGATAGTTTATTGGCTATAGGTAGAAGAGAGTGACTAAGAGTATAAGAACTAAAGAGGTCAAATCACTTAAGGATTTGAATTTAAATGGCTTATCCTTACACAAGATAATGTTTGGACATTATGATTCCATTCTCACTCATCAACTTACTATATATATCTTGGTTGTTAAGTCTAGTTGCATAAACTAAAAACATTTGAGAGAAAATTTCTAAATTATTTGACATGAAAATGCAGAAAGCTTGGTTCTATGAGGAGTATGGTCCTAAGGAAGTCCTTAAGTTAGGGGACTTGCCTATTCCATCTCCTCTGCATAACCAACTTCTTGTCCAAGTTCATGCTGCTGCTTTGAATCCGATCGATTCAAAGAGGCGTTTTCGTCCGATTTTTCCGGCCGATTTTCCTGTGAGTTTGAAACTCTAAATTTTCTTATAAGAAATGATTACTCATAACTCAAATCATATTAAATTACACCAATTTTGTCAGCCATTTTATAAGTTTCAGAAGACATCATGGATAACATTTTCCAAAGGATAAGGAAATAGTTCAAACATGTGACAGTTAATGGAAATGTGAAGTTGTGGACATAATTTATATTTTTGATTTACTTTTACACATTAATGCAGGTTTCTTGGGGGTGTAAGTAATAATCAGTAAATATTTGTGCAATGCATGAATGAGTTAGAAATTCTTCATTTGAAGAATCATGGCATGTTACTTGTTGCATAAGTAACATTTTTTCATATAATATAAGTATTATCTTATTTATTTGAATTTATCTACTAATATAAATATATCTATCTGAGTATGTTTGAGAGAGCTTGTGAAAATAGCTTATGACTTGTTCATAAATTATTTTCAGTTAATTTTTATAAGTTTTTTACGATAGTTTATGAAAATAGCTTATAACTTATATGAAAAGAATACTATTTAATCTTTGGTTATAAAAATAACTTATACAAAAGTAGTTAGACGATAGAGACTTATACAATAATGTCTAATTAAGTTATTTATCAAAACCAGAACTTATTGGTATAAATATTCTACTATTAATTATAATTATAATGCAATGATGAATGCATGTTGTAAAAATACATGGATTTGTTTAATTATGCAGGTGGTTCCTGGATGTGACATGGCCGGAGTGGTGATAGGAAAAGGTGCTAATGTAAAAAAATTTGACATAGGTGATGAAGTGTATGGAAACATACAAGATTTTAATAATAGTATGGAAAAACCAAAGCAACTTGGAACTTTGGCACAGTTCATTGTTGTGGAAGAGAGTTTGGTTGCAAGAAAACCAAAATGTCTTTCATTTGAGGAGGCTGCAAGTTTGCCTTTGGCAGTACAGACAGCAATAGAAGGCTTCAAAACTGGAGACTTTAAAAAGGGTCAGACAATTTTTGTGGTTGGTGGAGCAGGTGGGTTGGAAGTTAATTAATACTTAATTAAAATATATATCAATGATAATTTCTAATAATTAGGATTTGTTTAATACGAATAATGACATTTACTAATTTAGAGATTATTTATTAGAGATTTAATAAAAATTATAAATTATTTTGTGTTTGTTGGTCGTAATATAAATGATTTTTTTAAAAATAAATCAGATATGAAAATTGATTTTTATATACTATCAAAACCAGCTTATAATTTGAAGCAGTTTTTATATTATTTTAAATTATAATTTTTTTTAAACATTAAGAAACAGATTAAAACTCCTAAAATAAAATAATTTTTTTTTTTTTTGAAAAAGAGATGTAATAGGGCTCGTAATTATTTCAATTCATAAAATTGATTAATTGAACATTTTTGTGGTTGGTGGAGCAGGTGGGGTTGGAACTTTAGTACTTCAGTTGGCAAAGCTTTTGTTTGGAGCTTCCTATGTTGTGTCTTCATGTAGCACACCTAAAGTCAATTTTGTTAAACAGTTTGGTGCTGATGAAGTGGTGGACTATACTAAGACTAAATATGAAGACATTCAGGACAAGTTTGATTTTCTTTATGATACAGTTGGTAATGTTTTTCTTCTTAAATCCATTATTAATAACTACCGCTCATGTTGTTTTATTATATAAAAATAATAAAATAATACATACATTTATATTTGTACATGACAAAAATGTTGCGGGACCTACATAAATAATTTCCATCACGACAAAAAAAAGTGTTGAAAATATAATATTTTTTAAAAAAAGAATAAGAGAAAGAAAAAATTATTATTAATTAAAATAATAAGAATGATTATTTTACACTCATCTTATCATTTTTGTTGGTAGCAATTTTTTTCTTGCAATTATAAATATTACTTCCTTGACTTGAGTTAATGGCATGCATTACATAATGAATTAATGAGCTATCTTTTTAAGTACACATAATAATAAATAATTTAAAAATTTTCAGGTGATTGCAAAAAATCTTTTGTTCTAGCAAAAAAGGATGCAGCAATAGTTGACATAACATGGCCTCCATCACATCCTAGAGCAGTTTATTCAAGTCTAACAGTGTCTGGAGAAATCTTGGAAAAGCTGAGACCATATTTGGAAAGAGAAGAGATCAAACCTGTGATTGATCCAAAAGGTCAATATAATTTTGACAATGTGATTGATGCTTTTGGATACATAGAAACAGGAAGAGCTTGGGGAAAAGTTGTGGTCTCATACTTTCCTTTGGAGGAAATTCACTCTACTGTTTTATCTGAGATTAACCCTAATATAAAAGTGAATGGCTTGGCAAAGAGTCCTTATAAGAAGTAGTACTTATTATAGATGCACTGACATATTTAATATATTGGTCAGAAAGCATGTTGTCATTAATTGTGTGAAATTTATAAATAATGTATTGTAATTTATGTTTTTGATGTGTGTGAAAATAATGTAATTTGTGTTATTGGAGTTAATTATAGACATGTATGTGGAAATAATTGAGTATTTGTATGTATTATTGTACAATGCAATATATAAATTTTCCTCTCATGAGTAATTTATCTCATTATATAATTTGTTTGAATCATCATTTTTGCAATCAGCTAAATTGGTTAGTTGTCGTAAAGAAAGAATGGACATATATACACATAGTTTTAAGGTGGACCATATATAGGTAGCAACAATTTAAAATTACTTTGTGAGAATAAACGATAGTTTTTAAAAATAGAAATTAATATTTTTCTTTATTCATATAATTGAGATTTGTTTTGTTTTTGTTGAAGTGACATCAATAAAGTTATAAGTTATGGTTTTAACAATAAAGATAAAAATAACCATTAACTTTTACTAATATCAAACACTTTTCAAGTATTGGTTATGTTAAAAGTAGGATTTACCATCAAATTGTCCTAATTTTCATTGACCAGTTTCTTAGAGACATAAAGTGGTCATGATCACTTCTAAAAAATAAATTAAATCTTTCCACCTAAATTCTATCTATGTGGATTGTGTGAACTTCCTCTAGGGATATAAAAATCATATTAAATAATTAATGAACTCAAAAAATGTTTGATTTTTTTTTTGAGTTAACCAAATAAAATCGATCTTTATTGATGTGAATATATTGTGTAACAAGTGTAAGTTATAAGTTTCACATTGCTTAGAAAAATTATGGTTGCGCAACATATAAGTGAGATGACCTTATAAACTTATTGCCTTAAGGTTTTGAGTTAAGATGTAGTATTCAACTTTGTTGGGTGGTTACACTTGGCCTAATGTAAATGATCATGGGTTCCATTCATGATAACTCTTTAGAATCAAATCAATATAATTGACTCACACATGATAGAATGAAGGATCATTATTATTATTATTATTGCTGTTTTTTTGTTGTTGTTAATTTTATTATATTCAAAAAATAATTAAATCTAACATCACTTTACACTTAGTGTTAGAGTCGAATAATAAACAAAATGCATAATAAAATATTATTTGACCATGGACCTTCTTATTAAGAGTGAAGGGATGAATATTTATTTGTGGAGTGATATGTTTGGACACCAATTGTGAAAGCAATAGCTCTTATTGTTATTTGATAGTGTTTGTATTGTTGCTTAATATAGTTTTTGAAGCTACATCCTTTTTTTCCTTATGAAATGTGTCATGCTTTTTATTATGAGTTATGAGTTACTTCTTGATTATTTTTTTTAAAAAAGTTTATGTATTACTATTAGATGATTTGTTTAAGGATCAATATGATCTTTGTCTTTGATTTATTGTGTCCTTATTAGACCCTTATCTAATTGTGTTTGGTCGGTCTAAAGGACAACTTCAAGTATAAAACTTGGCCCAATCTAATTTGAGGATCGAGTAAGAGACATGTCAAACTCAACCTAATTCGTCATTTGTATACTTTAGCTCTATCTCCCCCAAACTTGTACTACTTCTAAATCTGATTCTACCTCCTCCATCATTGCAATTGCAAATTTGCTATGTGTTTATATCTCATATTTAAAACTTAAAATTCTTATATACGATACAATATTATAGGTTAGATTTATCAATTAAAATTTTAAAATTTGGTCATTCTAAAGTTTTTATTCAAACTGACGCCACTAGTTAGGGTGACAGAAACTAAAAGATCATTTACTTTACGAAAATATTTCATATTTTTATTTTCTAAAATGTTTGTTAAATTTATTTATTATTGTTAAAAATAGTAATAGTTAGGAGAATAATTTTATGTTAGAAATTTAAAATAATTAGTTAGTTACAATTAAATTTAGTTAGATAAACTAATTAGATAATTAGTGTTTATTAACCACTATAAATAGATTTATCATCGTATCATTTTTTTTATCTTGTATCAAAAGGAATTTTTACAAGTTTTCTTCAATTTAAAACTTCCAATATTCTTTGAAATGAATAATTATTTATATTTTTAAAAATAATAAAAATGTATAAGAAAAAACAATTATTATTATTTTTTGAATTGCATCTTCATTAAATATTATCTCTTAAGTAAAATATATTATGAACCTATATTTAAAAAAATATTTTTACAAAGTAAATGAATCTAAGTGAGTGACCAAGCTATTCTCATCCTTTTCAGTAATTTGTTCTCTTGGGCCAAGTTGTGCAGACTCAGGTGGCCCATTAACTATGTTAGCTCATTTGTCACAACTTACGTGAGCTGAACTTTTCTGAGTTGATGACTCCAAATTCCATATGATTCATGCTTTAGTTGGAATATCTCATTTTGATGATGAACAAAAGGAAATTCCATAAGAAACGACCATACAATAAAGTGGAAAAAGTATCTTGCGCAGCTCGTCCTTGGTCTTTATGTATTGATTGTTTTTTTAGGATTAAAATATATAAGTAAGACAAAAAATTTTTTTTTTGAATTTATTCACACACTCACCGAAAAAAAAATTAAAAATAATTTTTTTTTCAAAAACTAATTAGATTGAGAGAAATTTTTTTTATTCTAGTTTGAAATGACTTTATTGATATAATCGATTATGAAATTTGTCATAATTCATCGTAGACGTGAATACATCTTCTATGTTTTTTTCGTGTATACCATAACTAATTATGTCTACGAAAACTAATATATGTGTTCCTAAAAACATCCTAATAATTGATTATAAACAAAGGTATAACGAATTATAGTTGCAGAAGTTTTTAGTAAATAATTATGATTACGTATGTCTCTAAAAAAAATCATAAGTGAACAGTCATAATTGTTTATGGGTCATTATTACTTTGCTTTTTCTTTCCATCTTTGGGTTAACCTCACCCTCTTATAAATAGGAGGTCATTTTCATCATATTTTGCACACCAATTGACTTCTTCTTCTTCTCATGTCAATTTACTTTGCTTTTCTTTCTTGCTCACTCAAATATTTTTTTTAGAATTTTATTTTTTCTACATAGTTTGAGTGGTAACATTTATTTTTGTGCTTTAATTTGTTCATCTACACTTAAGGTATAAATCATCTTATTATTGGGAGCAATTCTATCATTCAAGAGAAGTGATATCTCTTGTAATTATAAACTCTTGTTTAAAGGATAAATTTTATTTAAAGAGTTCTCTTATGTTATTAAAGGTTTTTGGTTAGTCCTTGTTAAAACTTAGTAATAATAATAATAATTATAAACTTTATGTTGTTAGTGGCTGAATTAGGTATGAATTTTTTTCTCCTCTCTCTTTTATTTTCGTATATTTATTTTAAATATTTTATTTATTTTTTGTCTCGCATTTAATTTTAATTTTATATACAAACATAAAATTAGTCAATATTTTTCAAATTCTTATTTAATTGTATATTTCTGAAGTTTAAAAAATTTACTTATGTTTTTCAACGTGTCAAATTTCAAAGTGAAATTTTAAATTTAAAAAATATTAAAATATGAATTTAAAATTTATCCATTGAATCTCATGGATAGTCGAAATGTATAGAATATAGTAGAGTACAGTCAACGACATATAATCCATATTCCATATTTTATCCACTTTTACAATAGGACAAATGCATTGCATTATCTAAAATTACATGCTCCTTAGCCGCGTGCACCATTTTTCATCTCAATTATCTATTTGCAGCTGCCATTATTGGATGGATGCATTATTAGTTTCATCACAATTCATATAGCATCTCAAGAAAAAACACGAGAAGAAAAAATGGATGTTTTGTACACCATCTAGATTTTCATATTTCTCTTTTATGTGCCTTTTTCTAGCCATGTGTTTCATCATGATAACCATCTCCAAGGGAAAATCCATAGGGGACCCAAAATATGCAACTATAAAAGGCACAATTTTTAACCAACTTTATCACTTCAAGAAACTCCATGATTACCGTACTCAAATGGAAAAAATTCATCCAACGTTGATGCTTCTTGCTCCAAATATATGTGAATTGTACACAATAGATGTGAGAAATATTGAGCATATGTTGTGTCTATGGAAATGTCGAGATTGATTTTTCCTTCGTGATTCTATAACTAGTGCTTCTAATTTTGAGGAATAACCAATCAAACAACGTTTATTTCTTCTAGTTTCTTCATTCCATATACTCTCTTTAACGATTGATATTTTCAACTTTCCAGTCGAAGTTGAATTGGTTAATGTCACAACTAAAACTTCCCAATTATCCAGAAAGGAACTCAATAATAACAACGCTTGTAACTCATCGTTTAATTTAATATATGTCGTTATCAACTGATTCACTGTATTCTTAAAAATACCTATAAACTCTACCATCTTTTCTTCACACAACTCATTTAATTTCTTTCATATCTTGTTAGCATCTATTTCAATTTCAACATGTGGATATATACTCAGATCCAACTATTGTTTGATCAAGGCCACTACCTTTCTATTAATCTTCTTCCCATTAGATTTATTTTCAGATTTAGCAATGCCACCCTCAATAGGATCACACAAATCTTTATTGCATAGTATGTTTTCCAAAGTTTGTAATTAGAAGAGCTGAGCTTAATCAAATTCGAACATTTATTTTCCTCCTCCATTTAAATGCATAAACCAAATCAACCTAGCTCTAGATACCACTTTGTTGGGAAAAACCAGAGATAGCTATCGCAATAATACGAAATATTTTCCATCACCTGTGCAGATAAATGGCCAAACAGAAAATAAAATACCACAGACTAACAACAATTGACAAAAAATTAAATATGAGTCAAACACAATTTTAAAATAGGAAAATTTCCCTCAAATTGAAATAATAAAACCACAGGATCCACTACTATCAAAAACGCTTTTAGAGACCAAATTTTCGGTCACTAAATGGAGAAAATCGGTCATTAAATCCAATAGCGACCGAATTAGTGACCAATTTAAATCAGTTGGTAAACTGCTAGTCGCTAGCTGTTGCGACCAAATCAGCGACCAAATTTAGTGACCGATTTAGCGACCGAATTTAGTGACCAATTTAGCGACCGAATTTAGTGACCGATTTAGCGACTGAATTTAGTGACCGAATTTAGTAACCAATCTAGTGACCGAATTTTGTGACCGATTATTGAGACTGATTTAGCAACCACCTTAAATTAAATTTTGATATCATTAGCGACCGATTTAGAGACGAAATTTGTGATATAAATTATTATTTTTATTAAATATTTGATCACCAATTACGTCTCTAAATATTACTATTTTTAAGTATATTACTTTAATGTTCAAAAGAACAATAAAAATAATTTTTTAATTTGTTTTCAATATCTAAAAAATTCAAACACCAAAATCATTTAAAAATATGAATCATATCAATGTATATAACTAAAGAACATAATACGTTTAACTAATATTTGTAAGTACTCAAAATAATACAAGTAAATTTTTAGTTTAAACATAATATATTTAGCCAAAATAAATTGCAACTTATTGGTTACTTCAGAAGAACTTACACTATCCATCTAATTCTAGTCTAATAAAACTTGTCACTATAATACTTAATTGGTATACCAGAGTTTTCCTAATACCAATAGAGAACATCAATAAATAATAGCCATCACAAAAAAAAGTTTGGAAACCAAACAAACAATAAACATTTCATTAAAGTAAGTATTCTTAAGTAACTCTCATAAAAAATAAAACTATTAACACTATATATTAAAAGAACAAACTCAATGATAGAAATAACATACTAAAATTATATATCAAATAAAGCCAATTTATTAAAAATCCATTACCACCAGAACCAAGCTTTTCTTCCGTGTATTTAAGCTCCTTGTAGTTAAGCTACCTTCTTGTTTCTAGGCTTTCTTTTCGTTCGTGAAAAGCTGACTTTTTGTTTCTCTAACATAGAAATTTAAAATCTTTTTATTTTATTCTCTACATGAGTCAAGTCCCATAAAACACATTTTTTTTTTCTTTTCTTTCTTTAATAATAATAATAATAATAAAATGTGTGGATTGTACTTGAGAACACTACAAAAAAAACCCTAATTTGTGGCTAATTTTACAAATATTTTGTGGTCGAAAAAAACTCACAAATATAAAAATTGTAACTGGTTTTTATTTGTAGTTGAAAAAACCCTCACAAATGGTTAAAAATTTATGAGGATTTTGTGGCTGCCTAAACCCTCATAAAATCACAACGTTGTGATTTTGTGAGGGCTTAGACAGCCACAAGATCCACCTAAATTTTTAAGATTTTTGTGAGGGCTTTTTCAGCCACAAAATCTAAATTTTGTGAGGGTAAAGGCCGCCACAAATGCCTGAAGGGACGTTACACTTTGTGGCTACAAAGGTCGCCACAAAAGCTTGAGCCTTTGCATTTTGTGGCTGCAAAGGCCGCCACAAAAGAATAAAGTTACGTGGCATTTTTTGGCCACCGTGGCCGCCACAAAGTTTTATACCCGTTACATTTTGTGGCTGCTTTGACCACCATAAAGGATCAACTAAATCCTATATATATTAGTCCATTCCTCTCATCATTTTTCACTTCTAACTTCTCTCTAAACCCTCCTTCTAAATTTTCTCTCCACCTTCTCTCTACAAAAAATATTCCTCCAACTCTGCTTCAATTTTGGTAAGTTTATATTATATTATATATTTAGTTTTTTATTTTAAATTTTATTTTTGATTTAAAGTTATTTATGTAATTAATATTATTGAATTTTTATTTTGACATTGGTTGTTAATTACTTCGAAGAGTTCTAAGCTATGTACGTGAAAGCTTCAAGTCAGACACTATCCGACATCAAGTTAGTATTTTATACATTTTAAATTTAGATTAGTAAATATATATATGATATTATAAATATATTTATATTATTTTTAAAATATAGATTAGTAATATGTGTTATTATAGATTTATTTATAAAAAAAAATAGAAATTATTTTGTTAACACAATATATGATAAATAAAAGTTTCAAACACGTGTAAAACTTATTGATTTTAATATAACTATTTTTTAAAAAAACATTATTAAAATTGATGTTATTATTATTTTTTGTTATAAGTCTTGATACATATTAATATAGTTTATTGATTGTTAGTCTTGATATGTTTTGTTAGTCTTGATTATTAAAAAAACATCATTTAAAATTTTATTTCGGTTTATATAATTATACTAATCTTGATACTAGTTTATTATATTATTTGAAAATTAATTAATGCTCTCCTAATTGACATATAAAGTAAAATTTATTGATTTTAATATAACTATTTT
>JBBPBS010001102.1:9293241-9306176 GCA_037974835.1 Cicer judaicum | reverse complement strand
CTCGATACCACAAGAATATAAAGTTCGAATTTTTGTTTAAAAAAAATGTAAAATTAGATTGTTATTAGAATGTAAGGTAGGAATATAAATATGAGTACATAAGATAAAATTTTATTTTTAAAGATATATAAAGGATTAATTTGACAAAAAAGAAAATTAATAAATTGATTGAAACTTTAAATTATGTTAAAAGGCCCGTGAAATAGTTTTGCTAAAAACATGCAAGTACCAGATTATTTTTATTGTGATTTTAAGATTATTTAATATATCAAGAAACGAAATGTTACCTTTTACAGAATTATTTATATTTTTCTATAATGTCCTTAATTAGAAGAATTCTTTAGTTCATCAAAACATATGCTCAATATTTAGATTAGACATATAATCATACTTTAGTGTGGAAAATAAATAAGCATATATATATATATATATATATATATATATATATGAACAAAGATTTTAGAAATACTTGAATTGATTATATTGGCAGGTTTTCGACGATAAACATGAACAATCTCTAAGTGTTGATCTTGAAACACAGAGATAAAAGATAGACAAATGACAACCACTTGTTGACTTGTGATTCTTCCTCAGCCTATATTCTTTATGCCTGAGCACTCTTCAGATGAGGAGAAGAGAAAATATGCATTTTGTATGGTATATTAGAGACCATAGCCTATATATAGGATGATGGCCAATTAAAGTATTCATTATTCCTAAATAGGTCATCAATGACATCGACTAATATTTGGGTTTATATTAATTAATTAAAAAAAATAATTATCAAAATAGAAATATAATAAACCTTATTACTTAGTTTGATCATCAATCAACTAAAGCTCTTAATTGATAAATAACTAATAAAATTAAATAACAAAATGTGTCAACAAAAACATATTGAAAGTAATAATCAATAAAATATTTCAACAATCTCCCACTTCGACAATATATCATCATAACTATACCAGAATTCTTTAGGCATGAATCTAAATGTTATTTATTTTAGGATTTCTCCTTTATAATCTGTTATCCACCCCATATCAATAATGGGACCACTGCGGTTGTCGTCATTGACTTATGATGTGTCTAAACACTAATGATCACCAGATCAATGGACTTGAGATAACATCGATTAATATAGATGAGTGGCATTGAAATTTCATGCAATATGATCTATTTATCATACATATTTTCAACTGGTTCAACATAAGTCTTTAGTAGGATCAAACTAAAGTTTCTTAAGTGTGAATTTAACATTTGCACACACGATACTTTTACGGTTATATGTTAATAACCACATAAATTTTATTTCTGATGAAATCCATAACATAAAGTCTAATAAAAAACAAAAGTATGGAACATAAAGGAAGATAAACTCTCACTAATCCAAGACATTTTTAATGACAACAACCATATAGAAGACATTAGATTGTCAAACTTTTTATTAGTGGGTCAACTAGCATAATGTCTATCTTTTTATGTTCTATTCTTCAACAACAATAACATGTATATCAATATAATTTATAAAACTTTTGTTGAAGCAATTTACGATTGATTTATGTCGCCATATAATATGAGTGTTCTTTTAAAGCCTTTAACTATAAGCAACCAACTAACATAAATCAATCAACCATTTACTGTGTTAAGGTGTCCACTTTATGTAGACATCTAAAAAAATTGAGTCAAACATATTGATGATCTTCAAAGTATAAAATCAAATGCGGTCATAAACTCTAGTGTTATCTTTTACTCATGATTGCCTTTAGAAATAATTCAACCTTTAATTGTTCAAGTACCAAATGATTTTATTACATAAGATACTTCTAAATGCATATAAATAAGATCACACATAAGACTCCCCAGAACTAAAACACAGGGAAATATTTAATTTCTTAAATTTCTAAATTTTCTATTGTACAAAATTTAAGATTAAAATAGTCTTTTTTTAGTGATTGAGATATCCTTTAATTTATTAACTTTTATGTTGATTTTACTTATAACTTTATTGATGTAGCTCGTTTTTTATAACTTAACGGAACTTTGAGAATGATCTCTAAGTATCATAATATCTAATATAAAAGAAGCGTCCAAAGATCTTTTGTCACTAAACTTTTGTTCAGAGATTTCTCAATTGCACAATAAGCCTATACCAAATTATCCATAATAGTTGTCTCAAAATCAAATGAGACTTAATCATTAACTCATACTTAATTAATCATTACATCAATACTGCAAATTGTTTACTTTGTATTTGTTGATATAAAACTTTCTTCAGGTTGCACTATATTTTTTTATAAAGCTTTCTTTGTATCTATTGATATATTTTTTTATAATTAATATATATATATATAAATATATTATTAGTTAAATTTTTGGTTTTTTACGATATATAATATAATTATTTAATTTTTAAGATGATACATAATATAAGTACTTTTCTAGTATATTCTTATAAAAAGGTACGTAACACCTTGCCTCTTATAAAAAGATACATAATATATGTTTGATGCTTGATAAAAGTTATGCGTTGGTTGTAAGGTTAAATTGCAACTTCAATTTTAATTTCATTAAACTTAAATGATCATATATCAAAAAGGGTGTGATTTCCTTCCATATGTCTCCTTGTATTGTAGTTCATAAAACTATATTAGTATGACTAAATAATAATATATAATATGTGATCATGTCTCTCGTCTTATACATTCATATTAATTATTTAATAAATTGATATTTTGGTTGTAGGGACTATACTCACTGCTTGAAAAAATATCTTGAATGGCACTAATGCAAAGCTTTTAGGGTGTGACACATTTTAGGAAATCTATACACATATATATATATATATATATATATATTAATAAATAACTTATTAATATTTTATTTAATAATTATAAAAAAATTAATAAAATTAATGATATTTTCAATTCTATTTTCTTTATATTTTACAAAAAAGTAAAATAAAACATTTCAATTGTACTACGACACTGTTACAAACTTAAACTCATATAAATTGTTATCTTTTAGTTAAAGAAGATAATAGTGTGTATAAATTGTACCACTCTAATAACTCATCTTAACAATATATTCACTACTTATCTCATGATTTCTAAACACTTGTAGGAGAAGAATATTAAATGATTTATAATAAAAATAAAATATTTTATTTAATTTATATATAAAATTTTATCAATTTTATTTTTAAAAATATTAAAATATGAATTATATTTATTGAATAAACAAATATTCAAAGTCTTTTTATTAAATAATATATAAAATGCAGTACAAATATTTAGGTATAAATCTGTGCTAATTTAACTAGCATATATACTTTGATTATATTGAATGCATAGAGTTATGTCATGAAAAAATTATACATCTTCTTTTTTAATAATGTAAAACCTTTAATACAAAATATCCCCTTCTCTGTTAACCAAAATATATCAATCATTTTTTTAATTTATATTACTTATATTCTCTGTAATATCAAAAATTAATATTTAAAAATAATATTTAACAATAGTAATTATAATAACTTTTATATATAAATTTTTAATATTTTTATTATAAATTAATTTATTTTGATTTTTCTAATAACAGTAATGTAAAGATATCAACTGTAATAACTTTTACCTATAAAGTTTTAACATTTTCTTTATTATTATTGAAAAAAAAAAGAAGGTTTTAGTGGTTTGGTCTACGTAATAAAAGGATAGAACATATATACAGAAAAACAGATAACGGAAGAAGAACTGTTGCCAGAGAAGAAAAATAAGGGTTTGGTTCAAATGGTGGTAACAGTTGTGTAGCAAATTTGCTCCGTTTGATCTACAAATTTAATATGTTATTCGTACCATTGAGTTTGTTACTTTAATATATAATTTGAGTAGGTTTATGTGAGGGTTATTTTGGCATATCCACTGGTTGTTATAAGGTTGTTATTGTTGATTGATATTCTCTATTATTAGGAAGAATGTTGGTGTATCCATTAATTATTATAGTGGAAGATTTTTTCTGGACTAGGTGCAGTGGTTTTTATTGTCTTTGAGAGAAATTTTTTACGTTAAAAATTATGTTTGTTTCATATTTAATTTTCTGCAAATTATTATTGCTTTTGGAATTGTATTTTCTGACCATTTATCTATAGGTGGGGAAAAATATTCCTTATTATTGAGATAGTTATCTGTAATTATCTCTACTTTTCACAACAATACATAATAAGTTTATAAAACTCTATACAAAAATTCATCCTCGTATATTTATCCTCCAGAGTGAAGACTTGATGAATTGAATTATATTTTTATCTTATTTATCTTCTAATATAAATTCACAAATTAGTTATTAACTACCGTCATAATATTTTAAATCATTTTCTTATCATTGAAACGTGAGAGATTTTGTCTCTAACATCTTTATCAAACTTGTACAGTTAAAAAAAAAATCAACATCTTTATCAAACTTGTACAATTAAAAAAAAAATCAACATCTTTATCAAACTTGTACGGTTAAAAAAAAATAATTTAGATGAATAAATTAATGAGCAAATGATAAACACCATTAATTAAAAAAGAAATGAGTATTTTGAAATCTGTCTTAAAAATGGAGTTTATCGAAAATGAAAGAATCAATAAAGATATTTCCTCCCAAATCAATCTAGACTATTTCCATCGAAAGTTAAATCTGGCTGGCATGTGACATGTGATATGCTTACTTCTTTCATTGAAGTATGAAATAGTCTATTAGTCTATTAAGAGTCTATTTCATTTTAACATTTTGAATAAGTAATCAATATATCTTTAAATAGAAAAACAAGTTAATATGTCAATGAAATTAAGTTCTATTTTAATATTTAACATCACATTTTGAGAAATATGACTTTATATACATCATACTTAAATTATATGTTTTAATAATATAATTAAATATGTCAAAAACAAAATGAGATTAATATGCTAAATTACTAAAAATTGAATATATAATAAAAGATTAAAATTTAATATAATAGTTATAATAGTAAAAAATATTATTTATATTTATTTAAATAGATCGGCCTAAAAGGCTTATTATATAGTCTGATCTTTTTAACTAAATAGATTTTTTTTTAGAAGTTTTAGTCTTATTGTTTAAAAAAATAAAGTTTGATTTGCTCTAATATATGTTAGGTTATAGATTCTTGTCCGTCGGTCTAACCTATTCTTATTTCTAATTTTGACAAACATATTTTATTTTCTGTTAATGAAAATAATTCAAAAAGTAGAGTTAATTGAAATCATAATCCTATATATCTTATATATATATAAAAAAATATGTCCATAAAATGTACTAATATTATATAAATTTGTCTTTATTTATTTTGTTTTGGAGTACAAATAAATTAGAGCAGTACTTTTTGCCGAGTCAATTAGACTAGTACTTTACTATTTTTTTATTTTTTATTTAATAAAAGAAGTACTTGTCATGGATAATATATTCTTATTCTAATAACAAAAATTGCAGTTAGCATTAGTGGCGGAACTCCACAATTTTTATTGAGGGGGTTATTAAAATATAAGATATAATTTACCTTTTCAAATTTTTCCAGTGTATATTTGAAATTTAAATATATATTGAATCACTATGTCTGGGTTCCAAACTAAGCCACACCCTTTTTGTAAATGAATTTAACTAAATCAAAATAATGATAACTACCACATCATATTAATTTAGGATATTAAACGAGGCAAATGAAAGAAATATATATATATATATATATATATATATATATATATATATATATATATATATATATAAACATTGTGACCATTGCCACTCCTGTTTTAGAAAAGTCTGCCCTTGATATTTTTATTATAATTTATTAAATAATTTTTTTATAGAATTATTAAATAGTTTTATTTGTGAATAGTCAAATGTACAATATTACATGATAAAAAAGTTAATGAATAGTTGTTTGATCACATAAAAAAAATATAATTGCAGTTTTATTCTCTTTATTTTTTATCAATTCATAAAATTAGAAAAAATACAATATGAAATAATTATTTAAATAATATTTAATTTTCTTCAATTTATTTTATTTCTTATAATTTCCACCGGAAGTAATCCTATCCTATTTGAACAGTCCCTCTTTAGATTCAATTCCATTGATAATTATATTATTATTTTATCTCTTGTATATTGATATTCTTTTCGATATAAATTTAACCCCACAAATCAAAATTTCCAAGTCTTTAATTTCAAATATCGTATATTTATATTTTTTCCGTAATTTGATTAATTGATTTTTTGTTGTACAATTATTCAATTAAATATACGATTCATTTATTATTTACTTATATGAATTATAAATAAAAAAAATTGTACTGATTGCATTTTAAGTGTCAAATACACCATAAAGAATGATATATATACGTAGAAATAAATTTGTAAAATTGGAATGATAGAATAGATCTCAAATGTGGGATACTTTTTTCTTTCAATAATCCTAATTTTAAAAAAATTATCATACTACTTCCTTTTACTAACTATATATCGAAATATATCGTTTTTTATTTAGTTACAAGTTGCATTTTTAAATAGTGATGAACATTCAAGTTTATAATGGTGATTTTTTAAAGATTTTTTATTTATTTTTCTTTTAATAAAAGAAATCATCTTTTGAAAAAGGAACGTATTACATTCAATATTTTTCTAAGTTAACAAAAAATATGTATATAATTTATTAAAATTTATTTATAAAAAACAACAACATAAATTTTATAAAAATTACGTAGATTGACTAGAGTTGTCGATAATATTTGAATAATATTCTTGAGAATGATCAATTAATTGACATAGTCTTGATATTTTTTCTCTAACATATATTTCAGTTCTAATACGCGTATTATTTGATGAATTTTTATAATCCTCCACACGTCAAAATTGTGATACAATGTTTCATCATCAAAAACAAGAAGATAACGATGAAAAAGAACAAGAATAAACTCATAATGTACCAAGATATCGTCAAAATTTTGTATGTGTGAGAAAAATTCGATAATATAGAATTAAATGTCACCTTTGTCATTAACTTTATTGTAATTTTTTTTAAAATTTATCTTATTATTTTTTATGAATAAATTTTAATGAATTATATATATATTTGTTAACTTAAAAACAATAAATGTAAGAACTTTATTTTTTAAAAACGACTTCTTTTACAAAAAAAAATTTCTTATGAAAGTCATGTTTGTAAACTTAGACTTCTTGAAGTCCTCTTTTAAAAAGAGAATTTGTAACTTAATAAAATAAAAAAATAAAAAGATATTTTAGTATATAGTTTTTAAAATAGAGTAATTTAGTAATTTTTTTTAAAATTAAAATTATTAAAAAAAACATTAAAATGTTTATAGTATAAATTAGACCGGACAATTGAAAAAAAATAATTAATATATTATTTTAGATAAAATATATATAAAAAAATATATGAATTGATGTATCTAATTACAAATTTTTTAATTCCTATATATGATAAATAGAAACATAAAATAAAATATATGATAAATAGAAACATGGTCATTTGTTTTTAAAGTTGATCACTTGTGGATCATAGAGAATAATTATTTTAAAAGAAAAAACAAAGGGAAGAAAATATAAAGAAATTTAAGAAACAATGAAATTTGAGTATTTGACCTTCATATATATCACGTGTGCTCCAGAATTCACGCGCTTAGCTTTGCATATCGAGATCACTCACGGAACACAAGATTTAACGTTTTCAACAACGTTATAAAATTCAATTATTCATCACACTAACCAACTTACATTAGCTCATAAGTCAAACAAAAAACTTATATTAGCTCACACAAAGAGACACAAACACACTAATTAATCAAAATTGAAGACCAAATTAAGATGAACATGTTGTTCTTGTTCTTGTTTTATTCCACATCAATTCTATTTCTCTGTCTTATCCTTCTCTTCTCAATTCTCACACTCACAACATTCATTGGTCAATCCATAGGAAACCCAAAATACCCACCAGTCAAAGCTACATTCTTCAACCAACTCATCAATTTCACAACACTTTTCCATTACCTATCACAAATTGCAAAAACCAATCCAACTTTTAGAATCCTTGCTCCTAAAAAAAGCAAGATTTACACAACCGACATACAAAATGTGCAACACATACTTAAAACAAATTTTCATAATTACTCAAAAGGGAAGTTTAATCATGATACTATTGTTGATCTTTTTGGTGAAGGGATTTTTGCTGTTGATGGTGATAAATGGAGGCATCAAAGGAAGCTTTCTAGTTTGGAGTTTTCAACTAGAGTTCTTAGAGATTTTAGTTGCAATGTTTTTAGAAGGAATGCTGTTAAGTTGGTTAGAGTTGTGTCTGGATTTTCTAATGCTGGATTGGTCTTTGATATACAAGTAAGTTGTGTACTTAATTTGTTTCATACAAGGGGAATTATACTATATTTGTAGAAAAAATTAAATCAGCAACCAAAATTAATTTAGATAAAAAAAAAATCTATTTTTAATTTTGTCGATAATTGTTAGACATGCGAATATAATAAATAATTTTTTTTTGTCTTTAATTTGCTTATAGCTAGTGAATTTTAAAGTTGAAATATGTACTTTCCATATATATTTTTTTGTGGACTAAATCCATATTTTTTCTAGCAAGTTTCTTTTATCAATTTATGGTGGCTAGTTCCTAGATAATTAGAACCAATTAATATACTATCTAGACATAAGAAAATCAAGGGGTACATTAGTTTCTTTTATTTTTTGTTATGCATATATGTTACTTTTTTCCTATATGTGCTTTGAAGTGGATACTAATTAATTACTTTTATGATGATAGAATATTGAGCAAGATATGAATGATGATATTTCTTTATTAAACTATATATATTTAGGACAAATTAATGAAATGCACTTTGGACTCCATATTTGAAGTTGGGTTTGGAGTGGAATTGAATTGTTTGGAGAGATCAAGCAAGGAAGCAAATATCTTCATGAAGGCCTTTGATGATTCAAATGCTTCTGTATTTAGAAGATATTTGGACCCCTTTTGGAAGATGAAAAGGGTTCTTAACTTTGGATCAGAAGCTTCACTCAAGAAGAATGTCAAAATAATTGATGATTTTGTTCATAGTCTAATCAAGACCAAAAGGGAACTTTTATCAGTGCAAAAAGATTTTGTAAGTTCAATAACTTTCCATTATGTGTGCTATCTGCGTTGATTATATCCCATTTAAATGATATACTTCATCTAATTACTATTATTAAAAAAAATTAAATTTTAATTTATTATTATTATTATAAGTAAAAGTAACTCTATTTTTTTTGTGTGAAATAAAAGTAACTGCTTTTATGTTATTTAAGTCAATCATTTCCAACAAATCTTTCATATATTTCAAAAACATTTAAGGCACATAATTTATTTAAAAAGACAATTTCTTAATATTGGTAAAAATAATTTTTTATTTATAATAGTGATAAAAAAAGTATAATCAACTCTAATTAACAATTGATATTTTTGGAGTAAGATACGTCTATCTATGAATTTGATTCATAATATGACCCCCGGATGACCATGATAGACACGTAAACAAATTTTTTAAAAGATTTTTTTTTATTTTTCTCCCCTTTTGACACTTATATGCATATACATTTTTTTGGAAAAAATTAAAAGAAAAATTAAAAAGTAATATAATAATAGTATATTAATTAGATATTTAAAAATTATTTAAATAATAATAATAATAATAATAATAATAATAATAATAATAATTTTGTGGTGATTTCTTACTAGGATGATAAAGAGGATATACTTTCAAGATTTTTACTAGAAAGTAAGAAGGATCCATCAAATATGACAGATGAATATTTGAGGGATATAATTCTGAACTTCATGATTGCTGGAAAAGACACAAGTGCCAACACTTTGTCATGGTTCTTCTACATGTTATGCAAGAATCCTCTTATACAAGAAAAGGTGGCACAAGAAGTGATAAATGTTACTTCTACACATGAAAGTGAAGTAAATTTAGATGAATTTGTGACCAATATTACAGATGCCACCCTTGATAGAATGCATTATCTTCAAGCAACATTAACAGAGACATTGAGGCTATATCCTGCTGTCCCAATGGTGAGTTCTAAAAATCTTCTTCAAATTAAATAGCCATCAATTTTAAGATTCAAATTGTTGGACACTTACAACGCATATAACTAAATTGGTAATTTCCTCGACATTATACAATACACATGATGCATATCTTAATGATTTATTTGGTGTGATACAAGAGTGGCAGGACAGCAGAAGAAGAAGACATCCTTCCTGATGGCTACACTGTGAATAAAGGAGAAACAGTGTACTATTTGTCCTATGCTATGGGTAGGATGCCTTACATTTGGGGGGATGATGCTGAAGAATTCATACCTGAAAGATGGCTCAAACATGGAATTTTTCAACCTCAATCTTCATTCAAGTTCATATCTTTTCATGTAAGTCTTACTATTCTTTAATCTTTCTAACTAACATTAATTATCACGACCATTTTGAATTTTTTTGTCCTTGCCTTTTTTGAAATTTCTTTAATAATATATACTTTTAATTATTACTAAGCGGAAAATAGAATTTTATAATATTTTTTTAAAATTATTTATAGTGTTTTTTCATATATTTTCATATAAGTGTTACTATTTTTTAATCTTTTTAATTAACATTAATTATCTAGCACTTTAAAAATTAGAGTAGACGTACTATAAAATGTTATTTTTAGCATAGTGTATGTTTATATTTTTTTATAAATTATAATAATATTTTATAAAAATATTAACTAATTTTCACTCGTAAAACAAAATTATCAAATAATATCAAGTATTAATAAATTTTATACTACTATTAATTTTTCTTAATTTTCGTGATTCAATGAATAAGGTATTATATTTGGGATTAACAGAGTAATTTTATTTTATTGACATTAAAATACTTCTCATATTTATAGGCTGGTCCACGTATATGCTTAGGAAAGGACTTTGCTTATAGACAGATGAAAATAGTATCAATGGCACTTCTTCGACTTTTTCGATTTAAATTGGCTAATGAAACAAATAATGTGACTTATAGAACCATGTTCACGCTTCACATTAAAAAGGGTCTTCCTCTCTATGCAATTCCAAGATGTGATGTATCCCAAGTAAAGTGATGTATTTGGATGTGTATTTGATATTTCAAAATATCAAATTGTGCATTTGAATATTTGTTTCTTAATTAATTTGACTATATTTGTGTAATTGTGTTGTATTACACTCGTATCCGTACAATATATTTGAATTTCATAGCTCATTAACTTACTAAAAGGAAAATGTTATTAGTGTAATAACTCTTGTCATGAATGAAAAAATATATATTTTGAAATATTTTATTAATTTTATTTATTGATTATGGTATCTAATTACATAGATTGATTTTTTTTTTTAAATTACATAAATTGAATAGCTCAATTATAAATAGTCTATTTCTCGTGATTAGTATACGTATATGATGTTGTTTATGACAATTACAAACAAAAGAAATTTTATTTATTAATTAAAATGAAGTGGACTATTTGAAAATGAGAAACAAACTTAATTATCTACATGTGTGCTACTAAGGATATTGAAAAAAGAGTAATGATACATATATACTCTATATATTTTCTAACATTTTATTTCTATTTCTTTCTATCTATCATATTATCAACATATAACATCTATTATATCACTTTCTTTTATCTTTTATTTACTTTAAGAGGTCTTATTAAAGGTAAGTGCTTCAAAAACTATACAACAAATCTTTGCAAGAACAAATCTTTGTAAGGGATGTCAAAAGAAAAAATATATAAACTTTGTAATCTTTAATTTAAAAGATATTTTTGATTATTAGCTTTTTGGAAACTATATCACAAAATTTCCTCAACTATAATAAAAAAGAATTATATTTTAAAAAATCCTATGCGAATATTTGAATATTAATCTTGTAAGATTCTTCGAGTTTAATATGACAAAAGTAGGCTTGAATTTTGAATAATCTAAAATTATTTATAAAAGAATTAAACGAATATTATATTTGTGTTAACTAAATAAAATTCACAATAAAATATATATGCATGAAATATAGAAAATTAACATGAATGAACAAATATTAAAAAAGAACATGAAAGAGCAAAGCAAAGAAAAAAAAAATTATGATTGTAAATTAGATATAAGTACAAAGATAATGATAAAAAAGAAGTATGCTTCCGATATGACCTCTAAGCAAATTAATAATCACTTATATAATAGAAAAATATATTGCTGATGACGCATTATAAAATTAATTAAAAATAAGAGCAATAAAAGATTTAAAAATGTACAGAAAACTAAAAAACTTGAAAGATGAATAAGAAATCTAGATGAAAAAATATTACATTCTATGCTTAATGTGTGCCAACTTCAAGTGTCTTGAACTCTATTTATATGATGCACACTACAAATTAAGAGTTAGTAAAAGGATCACAAAAGTCATAATAATGTACACATCAATTATTTGTGATTCAGTCCATATGTAACAACTCATGGACGTACATATTATTTGTATTATTATTCATAACATTAACAAGTTTATTATCACTAATATCTTTATAAATTTGGAATAAGACTCTTATAAAGTGAATAACTTATTCTAGAAAATAAAGTAAATAATATCAATCATTAATAAATTAATAAATGGTTGATATTATATGTGCATATATGACCTTTCATGGATAGTCATAATATTAAGGGTTAAATATGTTTTTAGTGTTATAAAATTTTAATTTTGGTCTCCTTAAGATAAAAATACAATTTTTAATCTTTACAAAATTCTTTAGAAAATAATTTTAGTTTCTATTGAAATGAAATATGTTTAATTTTTCTTAAAA
>JBBPBS010001102.1:9282679-9292728 GCA_037974835.1 Cicer judaicum | reverse complement strand
ACAAAGTTATATTATAACTTATAAGTTAAATTACAATTTTGATCTCTTAAATTATTTTTAGATTTTACTTTAGTATTTAAGTTTTATTTGATTTTATTTTGATCCTTTAAGTTACACATATTAGATATTTTACTGCCTCAAATTCTTTTCTGATATGTTTTAATCCATTAAGTAGAAAAATCAAATATTTTGATCCCTAATTTAGAAAATGAAATATTTTGATATTTTAAATTACATTATTAAACATTATTAAAAATAACTAAAATATATAATGTTTGTGGATTTTTTTTACTATATAGGTAAATGTTAATTGTTAGTTAAATTAATATTTTTACGTCTTTCTGAAAGTTTGAACTTTAATCTTTTAAGGTTTATATTTTAAGTGACTAAAATATTTTATATTTATAACTTAAAGAATTAAAATAAAAGGAAAATAAAGATTAAAGTGTTTTATGATTGTTACTTAGAAATCAAAATAAAATGAATAAAAATTAAAAATAATTTAAGAGCAAACAATACAATTTAACTTTTATTATATCACTTAGCTAGCTACACCTCTGTTTTTTATGATTGCACCCACACTCAATTCATATAAAGTTAAAAATTCACCTATATAATAAATTAAATTTACCTAAAATAAGTTAGTTCAGATAGCAAATTTAAATGTAAATGAAAGAAAACACTGCAATTTTATGGAGTTGATACATTAGATTTGGTGCTGGAGAATTATTTGATGAAATGGTGAGAATTATTGGTCCACATTAGGTACTATGATTTATGGTACACCTAATTTTTAGAAAATTTTATTCTATACTCTCATTTATTTATATACAAATATCATTTCCAAAAATTTTTTTTTGAAATTTTTTGAAATTACAAAAAAACTTATTTTTAATTTTTTCTAAAAATTTACACTATCAACAAACTTCAACGTGACATTTTCAAAAATTAATGAAAAACTTCACAAAATTTCTGGTAATTGTTTAATATTTTTTAAAAATATTTTTCAAATTAATTTTTTTATTATTTTATTTTATTAGTATTTATTTAATTTATTTTATTTTAATTATTTTTTTAATAGATAAGACTAAAGATAGAGAGAGTACGAAGGATATCTGACTTTTAATTTTCTTCGTCTTGCCTTGGAAAGGATTGCTCCATAAAAAATTGGTCCGACAACATCGTAATGGTATATTAATTATTAATTATTATGATATATTAATTATTTATGATGTATATATAGTATATTATTTATAGTGTATTAATTATTTAATAATATATTAATTATTTATGATATATTATTATTTAAAAATATTTATGATGTATTATTTATAATATATTAGTATTTAAAAAAAATGGTGTGTAAGGGAAATATTTTTGTTTTTTTAGAAAGTCTTCCTGAAACATCCAATAGTGGTCCATGTGCACTGTGTTCTATAGTTTTTTTTATTTATATTTTGTTTATAGACTATTATATATTTGACTGGTAGTTAACTTTGTTGATTGCAAATGAACCTTAGACTTTCCACAACATCACCACCATGCCATTTCCATCCATGGATTTTCTATCAAAAAATCCATATCTAATTGCAGCTTTGTCTGCATCTTTAACTCTTTTGATGATTCAATTTATGTGGAGAAAGTTGAACAAAAGCAATAGCATGAAGAAGAAGAAGAAGTACCATCCTGTTGCTGGGACTGTATTCAATCAGATGATGAACTTCAATAGGCTGCATCATTATATGACTGATCTTGCACGGAAATACAAAACATACCGATTACTTAACCCTTTCAGAAATGAAATTTATACTGCAGAACCAACTAATGTTGAGTATATACTCAAAACCAATTTTGATAACTATGGAAAGGTATATTATATACTTTATTAATGGGCTATTCAATTTGTGGTAGTTCTAATTTGACTTTTAATTTTTGGGTGAAAGTAGGGTAGAGTGTTCATGTTACAAAAACGGAACTTCATTGCATCACATAATGGTTTGATTCCGTTCTTGAAAATCACTTTCAAATCAAGTTCAATGCAATTTTGAACCAATTTGAAATTGATTTATAAATATCAATCAGTTTAATATTTTGAACATGTTTTTAACTAAAATCTAGTTTTTCAAGAAAATAATTTTGAAATATTTTGACAAATTCGAGAAAAAGTTTAGTTGTTTATTGATTTATATGAAAGAGGTAATTTTCCAGTTATGTTCATGGTGTTGAGATTTCCTTATTTACAAAAATCAATGTTACCACCCACAAGAAATTGGTACCGTTGGATTCAAAAGATCGAACGGTTTGTGTTCAAGATGTACACATTTAGTATTAGATAATCTCTCGAACATGATTACCTTTAAGTAGAGATAATCTATTGAGAAAAAAAAGTTAGAACTGAACCATTTGATCTTGATTCAACGGTGTAGATCTCCTAATTGCAGTGACTTCATGGTTTTTTACCTATAGTGAATTCGGCTTCTCTATAGTAGATTGGATTCAGGATTAGGATTTTTCATAAATTGTCAAATTCATTTATATATTGAGGAATATGGTTTTCCTGATGCCATGTGTGTCCAAAATTTGAATGAGGACTTTTCTGATTTTCATAGTGAGTTACCTTATGAGTTGTTTCATGATTGAGATTGAGAAATGAATATAAATAATTGAACATGCTAGCAACTTAAAAGTTTTAAGGCATTGAGTAGGAGTTGTTTTCTTTTCTATTTAATGATATGATTACAATCAACAGATATATAGTGGCTTAGATAGTATAACATGATGACATATAATAAAATGATAGTATATAGTCTATAGATGCAATTGTTTGATTCTTAAAAGCTTAAAATAAGGCTTAATGGATTCAAAATTTCTATGTAGGGGTTGTATAACTACCACAATTTGAAGGATTTACTTGGAGATGGGATTTTCACCGTCGATGGTGAGAAATGGCGAAAACAAAGGAAGATATCAAGTCATGAATTCTCCACCAAGATGTTAAGGGACTTCAGTACTTTCATATTCAGAAAGAATGCAGCAAAAGTTGCAAACATAGTGTCAGAAGCTGCTACATCTAATACTAAGTTAGAAATCCAAGTGAGTAAATAAATATAATTCTTTGAAACATACTATCTGGTTGATTAGCATGTTAATTAACTTGCTCTAATAATTTATCTAGGATCTTTTAATGAAATCAACACTTGATTCAATTTTCCAAGTTGCATTTGGAACTGAACTTGACAGCATGTGTGGATCAAATAAAGAAGGAAAGATTTTCGCCGATGCTTTCGATATCGCAAGTGAATTAACCCTTTATCGTTATGTTGATATCTTCTGGAAGATGAAGAAGTTTCTCAATATTGGATCAGAGGCCACATTAAGAAAGAACACTGCAATCTTGAATGAATTTGTCACTAAGCTAATCAATACTAGAATTCAGCAAAGGAAGAATTCAAAGGATGATTCTGTTGTAAGCTTATACTATGCATAACTATGAAAGTTAATTTCTGATTACAAAGAAATATACTCTCTATTTTCCTTTTTATTTATTGCTTTTTCAAAGTTCAACGCAACATTTAAGTATTGTTTTCTCAATAATACTCTTAACTATTATCGCAGAAAGAGAAATAAGTGGAATGAATTAATAAACAGTTAAGGGTATTATAGAAAGAAACAAACAATTTTATCAAAAGTAATAAAATTTATTGATTTTCTTGTTATCATGTGTTTACTATGTAGAGAAAACAAGGAGATATACTCTCAAGGTTTCTGCAAGCGAAGGAATATGATTCAACATACTTAAGAGATATAATTCTAAACTTTGTTATTGCTGGGAAAGACACAACAGCTGCAACACTTTCTTGGTTCATGTATATGCTATGCAAGTATCCTGAAGTGCAAGAAAAAGCTGCCAAAGAAGTGAGAGAAGCAACAAACACAAAAGGAATTAGTAGCTGCACTGAGTTTGTGTCAAGTGTAACAGATGAAGCTATTGAAAAGATGAATTATCTCCATGCAACACTCACAGAAACTCTTAGACTTTATCCTGCAGTTCCTGTGGTAAGGCTAATTTTGAATTTTATCTCACTGTCATGCTTGTGTAATTATAGGTGACATGAATAACTAGTTGATTCTTGTGCAAATTCAAACTCAAGATTTTCACTTCTCAGTCTTGAATTAATGATTTTCATCGATATGTCCCTTGACTTTGGATCCTTTATAGCCTCTTCAGTCAAACCTCTTAAATTTATCTAACAGTTGAGATATAATACTCGCTTCCTTTTGATTTATCCAAGTAACGAGTATTGAATGTTTGGATTGATTTATTTGAACTTATTTTGTGACATAAATACTTGTGAGATTGTATGAAAATAATAACATAGACTCTATTCTAAATCGAAGATAATTTTCATGTGCAGGATGCGAAGATATGCTTTTCTAACGACACATTACCGGACGGATATAGTGTAAAGAAAGGAGATATGGTGTCTTACCAACCTTATGCAATGGGGAGGATGAAATTCATATGGGGTGATGATGCAGAGGAATTTACACCAGAAAGATGGCTTGATGAAAATGGCATTTTTCAGCCTGAGAGTCCTTTCAAATTTACTGCTTTTCAGGTTAGTAGAGTTTTCTCTAAAAATGTAATATTTATTTATTCTCTACTACATTTATGTTTATGATTATAGGGGTGTTAATTTGTTAACTTTTCTACATAATAATTGAAAGAATATTCATTTTAATGATTTGATAACATTTACTACCTCTCTCCCTAATTATAAATCCCTTAATTAATTAAAATTTTCTCTAAAATATAAGTATATTTATAATTCTTTGATATTTCTTTTTCCCAAATATATACTTTATTAATACTACTAATTTATTAATACTCTAAAAAATTATTCTTTAGGAGGTCGGAGGGTAAAAAAAATAATGATATTTTAATATATAAATTTGAATGTAGGATTTAATAAAGAGTTTTTAAAAAGATGAGGATATATATATAAAAAAAATGTATGCAGTTTCCTTTGTAAAAGAATGCTTAAATGAATTTTCATTTATATATGCAGGCTGGTCCTAGGATGTGCTTAGGAAAGGAGTTTGCTTATAGACAAATGAAGATATTCTCAGCTGTTTTATTAGGTTGTTTTCGCTTTAAATTAAATGATGAGAAGAAATATGTGACTTATAAGACAATGATAAATCTTCATATTGACGGTGGTCTTGAAATCAAAGCCTTACACAGAGATTAGAAATGGAAAATATGCTTATTTTACATTTGATGGATTTGTGCTCAAAACCTTTAGCATACATAAATAAAAGTGTAACCATCTTTATAGGTGATGTCTAAAGACAAAATCTGCTAAATCTTAATGAAAAGAATGACATAAAGAAAACTATTATATTTTCAATTGACTGTGATGAAACTTCTAAAATGTTAATACTTTAGTACAACTAGGAGAGTAAAAGAATCATATGCTAAAGCTAAATCTAAGAACATAGTATTGTGGTGGCAATAATCGGTTAATATCTTACAATTTATGAAAAATGGGATTCTAAATATTAAAAAGATACTTAAAGAGCGAGCTCCTTTTACCGTTACTGACTATTGTTAATTACGATGTTCTTGTCTTTAGTATCTAGGGGATAAGTATTACTGTCATTCCCACTGCCAATTGAATTTTTTTTGTAATAGTCTAACTTATTACCGTTACCAGCACTTTAATCACAATCTTCTCTCCCTTCTTCCTCTCCATAGAAATAACAATTTTTTGTCTTTCGTAAAATCGAACTTGATATTTGGGGAATAAATATCACCGCTCATTTATTATCACCACCAATTGGTAGTGCGAATAGATAGACGAGAAGGGAGAGTGAGAAAGTTCATGATTAATAATATCAATAACAATAAGAGTCGAGTTATTACAAAAGTGCTATATTACGGCTTCATTCTTTTAACATTTTTAACTATTATTGTCATAAAAGGTCTAGATATCATCAAGGAGGACCCATAATAAAAAAGTGCAATTACAAATTTTTAGTCTCTATAATTTCAAAATTTTATTTTAGTCTCCATTAAAAAATCTCAATTTTTTAATCTATAATCTTTTTATTCTCTTTTAGTCCCTATTTTGAAAAGTGATTTTTTTTTATAAGAAATTTATATTATTAGTTTCTATAAAATCATAATAGAAACTAGAAATAAATAAAATCATTTTAGGGGCCAAACTTAAAATTTCTTTATTTTATAAAAATTAAAAATATATTTAACCAAAAATCACTCTTATTTTATTATATGATAAAGAAAAAATTGACTTTCATCAATCGAACGCCTATGCTAGTAGGCGAGTTGCATAATCCAATAGCAAACCCTCTATATTACTTTTGGATAATCCTCAAGCTATGACTTTATGTAGAAAGTATAAATGAACTTTATTTCAATGATAATTAGAGTACAATAACTACCCTAGTTAAATAAACTATGACATATATAATGGGCTTAAATAACGCTAATAGACCTAATATGTACGGATAATAATAATTATATTTACAACACTTCATCTCAAGTTGATAAATGGACATCTATCATTCCTAGTTTGCAAGCAAGTTGATTGAATCTTTCAGTCGGATAGTCCTTTTGTTAACACATCTGCTAGCTAATGCCCAAATGGAATGTACAATGTCATTTTCAATCCACTAACTAACTTCTCTTTGGGATGTCGTTTTCAATCTACTACCTAACTTCTCTTCTCTTTGATATAGTATCTATCTATCTCAATGTGTTTTGATCTATTATATTGAATATGATTATGAACAATATATATAGTTACTTTTTTTTGTCACAAAACATCTTTAAAGGGCCGACACACTTTATCTTCAAATCTTCTAGCACAATTTTCCTCCAGAGTACCTGACAAATTTGTTGTGTCAAAGTTCTGATGGAACCAAATTGATTTTATACTTAAAGTTTTGATAATAACAAAAGTATTTTATGACAACAATATATTTGACTTCATAGAGTATAAATGAATATTCGTGTTTTTAAAGAAAATCTAAAATAAGATTTGAGTAAGATTTATAATTGAATAAAATCTAAAATAAGATTTGAATCATATTTATAATTGAAGAAAATATAAAATAAGATTTGATTTAGATTTATAATTGAATAAAATATAAAATAAGATTTGATTTAGATTTATAATTGAAGAAAATATAAAATAAGATTTGATTCAAATTTATAATTAAAGAAAATCTTTGACCAAATTAAAAAGAAGATATCGTTAAGATTTGATCAAGATTTATCTACAACAAAATATGAACAATATCGATATGAAGAATTTGCAAACTCAATATGAACAAAATACGAATAGAATCAATTTAAAAAATTTACAAACTCAATCTGAATAAAATATAAACAAAATGAATCTGAAGAATTTAGAAACTCAATCTGAAAAAATTACGAACAAAATCAATCTCGAAGAATTGCTCATATTGGATTCAAAAATAAAAAAAATTGGCTAAAGAACATATTATCAAAAAGCATCTTGTTTAGAATTAATTTTGAATAAGATCATTGTTGACCAAACTAAAAATGAAGATACCATTTTGAATTAAATAAGGACTAAATTTAAGCCTTAATTTTATCTAAAAATAGCTACTCAATGCTGAAGAAGAAGATCATCGAAAATCAGAAAATAGTAGAAGAGTTTAAACTTAAATTTCAAATTCATCTTATAGTTTAAAGAGAGAAACACTTGTTCGAATGAGAATTATTTTCTGAATGTTTTTTTTGTGTGTTAGAATTCTTTTAAAATTAGCTTAATTAGAAGCAAACACTTAAATTTCCAATATTTTGTATCCAATTTGATAGTCGTTTAGTTCATTCTTCAATTTGGGGTTGTCAAGTTGTTAGAAGAAGATTTGACTTGTAGGGTCAAAGTGGTTAATTCCTCATAAGTTTGGGGTTGTCAGGCTATTTGGGAAGACTTGGCTTGTTGGGTCTAGGTGGGGTTATTCCTCAAAAGTCTGGGGTTATCAGACTATTTGAGAAGATTGGATTGGAGGGTCAATTTTTTTTTTTTTTTTTTTTTTTTTTTTTTTTTGTAATTCAAGGTATTTGAATTAGTGGATTAAAGCCTTATGAATGAGGGGAATAAATATAGAAAAGTTAGTAGTGAACCAAAATAGATCGATGTGTCAAATTATTTATGCTTTTATTGTTTGTTACATCTGAATCTGGTTGCTTCTTATCTAAGTAATTTATAGAAACCAATCAACCTTCATCACATTAACATAAAGTTATCACACAAGAAAGTACTTTGTTTCTTACTCCTCGAGGCAGCAAGATTTCCACACAAGAAAGTACAATAACATGAAGTAGATCTTTCGTCACTCATTGAACCTACATAATCAACATAAGAGTATGCCTCCATAGTTAGGCTTCCACCTCTTTTAAATAAGAGCCATCTCCTTTGAGTGGTTTTAAGATATTGTAGAACACGATCTACAACTTGTAAATATCTTACCCTAAGACCATGCATGAACTGACTCTCACCATACAAACTGTATAAGCAAAATATAGCCTATTGTATGCCAAGTAAATCAACTTTCCACTAATCTCTAATATTGTGCTTTGTCAACTTTGAAACTTTCCTCATCATAACTCATCTTATAATTTTGTTCAATGGAAACACCTGTGGGTTTTCATCCAAGCTTGCTTATTTCCTGAAAAATATCAAATGTGTACTTCCTCTAAAAGATAAAAATGTCTTGCTTTGAGTAGTCAACCTCAATCTCAAGAAATACTTGAGATGTCCAAGGTCTTTCATCTCAAATTTTGTTGATAGTTTCTCCTTGAGTTGTTGTCTATCGGTCAAATAATCTTTTGGACAACAATAATATCATCAACATAAACAAATACAGTATGTCTTTCCACTTGTGAATGTTTGAAAAAAAAAAGTATGGCCTACTTAGCTTTGTTTATAACCCAAACACACCATTGCCTTAATGCACACCCTAGAGGACTACTTTAGTGCATATAAGGCCGTCCTCAATTGACACACCTTGTTGGCTCCACTTTTGAAAGCAAAGCTTAGGGAATCTCCATATACACTTCTTCCTCTAAGTCTTTATGCAAGAACACATTTTTTACATCTATGCAATTCCTATCTATGCAATTCCAAAGTGTGATTTACTTGGTGTTTCTAAAAATCAGCTGGTGTATTTGGAAGCACTCGTACTCATACAATGTATTTGAACTTTTTTTTTTTTTTTTTACAAAATGTATTTGAACTTCGTAGCTCATCTACTTACTTAAGGGAGAATGTTAATATAATTAGTGTAACAACTCGTGTCATGAATGAAAATAAAATATATTTTGAAACTAATATTTCATTAATTTTAATCATAAATTATGATATCTAGTTATATAAATTGAATAACTCAATTATAAATAGTGTACTTCTTGTGAATAGTGTGTGTATATGACGTTATTTATGATATGGCAAAAAAAAAGAAATTTTATTTATTAATTAAATTGAAGTGGGCTATTTGAAAATGAGAAATACAACTTAATTAGCTATCTAAATTTGTGACACTAAGGTAATTTCGGTAAACAAATAATTTTCAATTCCATTGGCCAATCTATATGTTTGTGATGTAAATTTATGTAAAAAAAAATGTTTGTGATATAAATATTTTATTATAGTTGATGAATGTTTTTATGAAAGTAACATGGATTATTAATATATATTTATTTAAAAAAAATTACCATCAAAATTAAGTGATATAAAAATATTTAAGGTGGATCCAATTATAAGATCACTAAATCAATCGCTTTAAGATTTTAAAAAATCAATTTTTTTTTTCATAATTAAAAATGCTGCCAAAAAAGTTTTGTACTTATTAAAAAGTCTTAAATTAATAAAATCTTATCTAAAACTATTACTATCTCAACAAATATTAAATTAATTAACGATTAAAAAGGAAATATTATATAAATTAATTATTATTAATTTAATAAATAATTGTTTATTCTAAAATATCTAAAA
>JBBPBS010001102.1:9264872-9282387 GCA_037974835.1 Cicer judaicum | reverse complement strand
TATATATATATATATATATATATTTTATTGGTAGAGAAAAAGTGATTTTCTAATAACTATATAAAAAATAATGATGATATATATAGTAATAATATATAGTATATATTATCAAAAAAATTGTATTCTTTTAACATTGTCTCAAAATTTGTTTTCGATAATATATATATTGCATAAATTAAATTAAAAAGTTTTTAACAATTTATAATAAATAAGTTTTTCTAATATTTTTATAATTCTTACCCTTACATCTTATTATAAAATATTCCCCCTCTTACATTTCTTCTTCAATACCAAAATGTGTAAATGATTAATTTATCTGCTATCTTTGTTGTTTACTTTTCCTCTATCTGTTTAATCTGCTAAAACAAACATACCCTACCCTTGAAATAAAAAAAAATTAATATAACTGAAAGTTTACATTATTCAAGTCAATAAACAAACGGCAAACTTATCGGTTGAATCTTAGCAAGAATTGCAAATCAGATCTAATGGCAGTGAAATCGGATTTGAACGGAAAATTAGATCTACTTCGGTGGAATTTAGTACTAATAATTCACTTCTAGAAATAAAGAACAATATATCATGTGATTTATCATATTTTTAATCAACAATTGCAAGTTTTTAATCAATAATCACTATTTCAAGACATATTGATATATATGTTTGTTTTTCCTCTTAATTTTATTATAATATCAAAGAGGTTTTATAGACTTCTAGCATGGTCTAATTAAAGGTATAGTGTTTCAACACAACATGATGCAATCATATTTATATCTTTATCTTGTTTTCTTAATTTTGTGCATGCATTTTTTGTTTCATTAGGAACATTTTCTTTAGTTTTGTCTAGTTTTTATATAAATTAGATTATTGCAATTGATATTTATTAGTTTGTAGGAATCAAAAAATTTGGTGTCGGAATGTGGTTTGGATATATGGTTTTAAGTTGAAGTCACTCTGGAAGCAAATCGAAGTTATGGGAAGGCAAGAGTGTGTTACCTGACACGACCGTGTTTCATGGTATGCTTTGCATTTCTTAGTGTTTTGATGAAACACGGTTAGGATGTGTCCACTGAGACACCATGTTTCGTGATCTGAAGTTTATTTTCTAATTTTTTCAGTTATTTAATTGAATTTGACCCACTTTGACCCTAAGTATAAATAGGATTTAAAAATATTATTTGAGGGCTCCAAAAATCAGATCATCTTCTACTTCCTTCTCGTTCTCTAGGATTTGAGTTTGATTATTATAAACTATTTTATGGTTATTGATTTGTCATATCTAAGCAATTTTCTATTTCTAGGGTTGAGCATAGCCCTTCATATGTCTATGTAATTATTTGATTATGCCACTCTTGATTTTGAACACTCGACTAAATTCTTATTGAGATTTATTTATGTGAATTTTGTTATAACCAAGTTGGGTTGAAGAACAATAACCTTTAATTGTTTTGATGATAACAAAAATTATTTTGTAGAAAAAATTTGTAACACTAATGAATTTAATTAATTGTGTAGTTTCCTTGTTATTACCCTTAAAGACCTTACAATGCATCATCTAATGATTGGAGAAGATAAACAAGTAAATTAAGACAATGCTCTAGAGGATCTGTTAAAGCTATGACCGAATCTATTAAACACACTTTCAACGCACCTATGATAAATCTATTAATACAAGCTCGCTCGGATAGTTTTGCGCCTGATGAATCTAGAAAACAGTTGACCGTCTGGTTATAGCGTCAAGTCAACGCTATGATAAAAAGTCAACTTTTGAGTCTAAATCTTTGAAGAAGTTAACATCCCAACATCGTATCCTCTCTAAGTTGGACTTTTCATCTGTCTAAAGAAGTGCATGACATCCTTTAAACATACCATCCTCTAGCCTTCTTGTCATTTCTATGAAGATACACTAAATCAATTACGAAGAAGAATTTGAACAAGTTTTTAACGCTGATTCAAGATTGTCATAAGATTTGATACGAGGTATTATGTTACATGTTGATTTCATGAAATCACTGTAACAGTAAAAACCTTAATGGTTTAGCAGATTTTCTTTAAAATCACTAGTGATCGTCACTGCAGACAACAACAAAATAGATCTTATTTCTGTCATATACAACAATTTGTGAAAATTCTCATATCAGTTTTTAAGTGTAAGAAATCCAAAAATACTCTAAAAGCATACCTTCTAAGAGTTTTGCAAAGAAACCTATTTAACCATTCTTTGTAACTTAGTTCAGTCATGGCTTCTATCATCAACAACTCGATTCTACTAAACTAGAAGGTTAAGAAGACTTGAACACAATCATATTGACTAATAGGTGTTCAGTGGACGTGTGATACAATCGGTGATTATTGGATTAAATCCTTTAGAGTGAAGGGAATGAATGTAGCTACCGTGTTGGCAGTGAACTAGGATAAATTGGTTTTTGTTCTTCTTTTATTTATTCTTGCTTTTAACATCTGTAGCTTATAATCAATTTTAATAATTTTGTTTTTAAAAACAAAACACAATTCAAATCCCGTATTTCTTGTGTTTTTCTCTCTACAATTGGTATGAGATTTCGGTCTCACGACTTAGCACTTAATCATGTTTTGAGTAAATATCTTTTTTTTTTAATTATTACAACTAACTCTAGTGATGAAGTTACATGTGGATATGTTAACATGTTTCCTTTTTTTAATGGGAAGATATTTGAATATTGGAACGACAGGTTAAGAAGTTTCTACATCTCACATGATCTTGAACTTTGGGACATAGTAAAAGATGACTATGAAGCTTCTAAAGATTCTGCTTATTGAACTATCTAGAAAAGATCTCAACATTGATCAAAAGAAATAATACAAATGCATCATAAATCCAAAACCTTTATGAGGAATGTTATCACTTTCAAAGAGCTCAAAAAATGCAATTATAAAGAAGCAGAAAAAATCATCTTTGATGCCCTGGTCCTTAACTATGAAGGAAGTAAACTAGTGCAAAAAGCTAAGACAAATCTGCTTGTCAAGAAGCACAAAATTTTCCAGATAGAAGAAGATGAATACTTTGAGATAATGTTCTTTAGATTTCAAACCCTAGTCACTAGGTTAAAGGATCTCCAAAAGAGTTCCACTACAACATATCATGTCAAGAGGTTAAAGACCTTAACAAATTGCCTTTGGAAGAGTTGATGAGTTCATTTGAATCTCATGAGATTAAATTAGTTGAAGATGAACCAAAAAGGAAGTCAAAGTCTTTGACTTTCACATCTAAAAGAAATAAAGGAAATTTCAAGGCTCTGCAAGCTAAAGAGGACTTAGAGGAAAGTGAATTAGAAAATCATAGTGAAGACCCTGATGATGATGAACTATCATACATTTCAAAGAAAATTCAGCTCATATGGAAAAACACGAAGAAATTATTTCCCTAAAAGGATTTTAGACAATCTGTAATTAATATAGAAAGAAAAGATAAATTAGAAAAGAAAAAAAATCATTTGTATGAATGCAAAAACTAGTACATATCAGTGTCCTAAGCTTGAAAAGAGAAACTCTAAAAGAAAAGAGTTCAATGTACAAAAGAAAAGTCCAATGGCTACATATGTTGACTCTATTGAATCCTTTGATGAAGATGAAAAGTATGCAAATATGGTTCAGATGGCAAATGTTTGCTCTATCTCTGATTTTGACAATGAATTTGTTGATGAGGAAATTGAGATACTATCTAACCTATCTCGAAATGAACACATAATCATGTTAAATGAGTTTCTTAAGAAGAATCACAATGTTTCCTCAAAACTAAAAAATATCATAAAATCTCATTATATCTTAAAAAATAAATACCATTCAATTGAAATGGATTTTGAAAATATAAAAAGGGAAAATGTAAATTTGAAAGATAATTTTTCAAAAACCTCGAAGGTAAGTGTCTGTAATTTTGTTAAGTATGAAAAATCCTTTGAAGAATTTCTTATGAATGACATATACAAAAGCAAAGCTAATATGATCTATGGTGTTGGTAGAAATAACATAAAATGTATTGGTTTCTCTGTAAAACTAATTTCTTATATTGCTTTAAGAAAGGTCATGATAAGTGACCTTGTCCTTTGTTGAAAACATGTAAAGACAATACATCTTTTAGAATTAACATACCATAACTCAATCGAATCAGTACGCCAAAATTAGCATTTTACAGCGCGCTTTTTATAACTTTTTTTTACTTAAAGCGCTGTTGTAAAATTAACAGATGATACAATAGTGCTTTTCTAACAAGCACTTTAAAAAAAACATTGTTGTAGGTCATATAGGTCATAATATTTACAGCATTTTTTCTAAAAGCGTTGTTGTATGGTCAACTTGTGCTCTCACATAATGTTTACAACGTTTTTTTTTACAGCGCTTATATACAAGCGCTATTGATTATAGCGCTACCACATTATATTTACAGCACTTTTAGAGTGTTTTGTATATAATATAACATTTTCACACAAATAACATGGTTTTTTAGAGCGTTTTTTATATAAGCGTTGTAAAATTATGTGTATTTGATAAAAATCATTCTCTTTAAATAAATAAAAACATTTTTAATATGTTCTCTCCCTAACCCTACGATCCTCCTTTCCTCTATTGCGTGAACCATCCTCTATTGTGTGTCGTCTTTTCACTGAACCCTCCTCTAATGCTCCTCTGTTGTGCGTCGATTTCTACTAAGTGATTGTTGTCTCATGTACTGTATTTAATAGTAAATGTTACCTGATAAATCATATAAAAAAAAAAAAAGAGTTTCAAATTATTTGATGCACCTTGATAAATCAAATAAATCGTATAAAATATGTTCATTGTTTAAATCTGTTCTATTTTGAAATCAGGCTATATATACTATAGATTGGTATAATGTAATTAGAAGCTTATCATTTGAGTAACACTGCATTTATATAAGTCATATAAAATGGACTGAAAGTAGATGTCTGTAAATCGATTGGCAAAAGAGTATAAAAATGGAGCGAATGAGTTTGTTGTGAAGAATGCAAAAGACATAAATCAAATCATTTTTTGGAAAATGCGTTAGAGTAGATCAATTTGAAGGACATTTAGTATGGCATGGAATTGATCAAAGTTGTACGTGATGGATAAGACATGGTGAGGAAAAAAAAAAGGAAACACTAATTTTGAGAATGGTTCAACATATGTTTCAAATGATTTCAACACAAATGCATATGAGTGGGACCGAGTTGAGGAGATTGCAAAAGCAGTTGAAGAACATCTTTGGGATTGTCCTAAAATGTTTGTGAGTTTATTGAGTGATGTAGATAAACCATTATATAATGGTTGTACTAAATTTATAAGACTGTCGGTGATATTAAAGTTGTACAACTTAAAAGCGATTAATTGATGGTCTGATAAAAGCTTCACAAAATTAATAACACTCCTAAAAGATATGTTGTCAGCTGATAATGAACTTTCCTGTCAAACCTACGAAGCTAAACGAATTTTATGCTATATTGGCATGAGTTACGAAATAATTCATGCGTGTCATAACGATTGCATTTTATTATGAAATGAATATGAATTGCTAAATGTGTATCCGAAATGCAATGTCTCTCGATATAAGAAGGAATAGTCTACTCCGGCAAAAGTCGTGTGGTATTTTCCTATAATACCAAGATTTAAACGTATCTATCACATTGAAGAAGATTCAAAATACTACAAATGAAAGAATTAGAGATGGAAAGTTTCGACATCCTACATATTCTCCACTATGGGGAAAAATTGATCACGAGTATCCTGATTTCGAGAGAGAGTCAAGAAATCTACAACTTGCACTTTCTACTGATGGAATGAATCCACATGATCATCAAAGCATCTCACACAACACGCGGTCTGTGATTTTTTTGATTTATAACCTACCTCCATGGTTATGTATAAAGCGTAAGTTTATGATATTGTCTTTGTTAATTTATGGACCTAAACAATCGGGGAATGATATCGACGTATACTTGAATCCTTTAATTGAAGCTTTAAAAAATATGTGGGAGACAAATGTGCAAATTTATGATGGGTATAAGAAAGAATGTTTCAATTTGAGGGATATGTTGTTTGACACAATTAATGATTTTCCAGCATATGGTAATTTACAGGATATAACATTAAATGTCAGTGTGCATGTTCTATATGTGAATAAAGTACAAATTGGACGCGGTTGAAATATTGTAAGAAGAACGTATTTCTTGGACATCGTAGATTTTTACCTTTTAGTCATCAGTATCGTGGATGGAGAAATGCATTCAACAGAAAATCAGAGGAATGTATTGCTCCTTTAACACCGACTGAATATCAAATATTTGAAAAAGTACAAGGTTTGACCAACAAATTTGGCAAAACTTTTGCGGGAGAGCTTGTTAAAATGGGGTGGAAGAAAAAGTCAATTTTCTTTGAATTGCCATATTGAAAGTCATTGTATATAAGACATTTTCTCGATGTGACGCATATTGAAAAAAATTGTATTTGATAGTTTTATTGGTATGTTACTCAATGTTCCAACAAAGTCTAAGGATGGCATCAATGCAAGATTGGACTTGGTCGATATGGGAATAAAAAATGAACCGGGTCCCGTAAAGAAAGGAAATCACATATATCTACTTCCAACTGCTCATACTCTATCTAGAAAGGCAAAAAATGTGTTATGTAAATTTCTACACAGAGTTAAAGTTCCAAAAAGATAATCTTTAAACATTAAAAATTTAGTTTGTATGAAAGACGTCAAGTTAAAAGGTTTGAAGACCCATGATTGTCATGTTCTAATTGAGCATTTGCTACCAATAGGTATATGTTCCATTTTACCTGAAAAAGTTCGACGAGCCATAACTAAATTACGTTTCTTCTTCAAGGAAATTTGTATTAAAGTAATCAACCCTTAAAAATTACCGTCATTGCAAAGGGAAATTGTTGTTACTTTGTGTGAGCTGGAAATGTATTTGCCACCCTTGTCTTTTGATATAATGGTTCACCTTACTATTCATGTTGTTTATGTGACACAACTTTGTGGCCCAACTTATATGAGATGGATGTCTCCGATAGAACGATATATGAAAATATTAAAAGGGCACGTAAAAAGTAGAAGTCGACCAAAAGGTTATATTATTGAACGGTACATTGTCGAAGAAGTTGCTGAATTTTGTACTGAATGTCTATCCAATGTTGAATTCATAGGGTTTCTCATGTCTCGTCATTCGGGAAGAATAACAGGAGAAAGTATAATTAGAAAAAGTGTAATGACTATATCAAGGACAGAATGGGAGCAGACACAATGGTATGTTCTACACAATGATAATGAGGTTTAATAGTATGCTACAATACACATAGATCAATTATCTAGTTTGAACATGAATAGGAATCAAAATGGGATGACACAAGAGCACAATTGAAGTTTTATAACATGGCTAAAAAATCACATTAACTTAAAGTTTGATATAGACCCTAATTCAATTTCACAGAGATTGAGGTGGCTAGCAAATGGTCTGAGTTTACATGTATTTTCTTACACGGGTTATGTAATTATCGGCTACACATTTTATACCAAAGAACAGGATGATTAAACCACTATGCAAAATAGCAGAGTCACTCTCGTAGCTGAAGCGATACATATCTGAAGTGCTAAAGATAAAGACCCAATATATGCAAATCTATAAAAAATTTGGGTTATCGAGCATATATGAGAGTTAGATTACACAATGTTTCGTGTTTCCGTTTTTGGTTCCAAGAGGGTTGATAATAATAATAATAATAATGGCGTTCAGATTGATGAGCCAAGATTCTTGCTTGTCGATTTTAATAAGGTGAGATACAAATATGAGCCTTTTATTTTAGTATTGCAAGCTCAACAATTGTTTTATGTCACTGATCCTATTGATGATAAATGGTCCATTGTCCTATCGACCAACAAAATAAGTGATAATAACAATAACAATGAAGATGTTAGTAATGTTCCTTTCTTTGTGACATCACAACCACGTGAAATTGATTCAACTGATGATAGTTTATATCTTAGAGATGATCACGACGAGGAAATTTGGATTGATCCATCATTTCGTATCGTTAAAGGACAAACAAATGTGAAGCCCACCAGGAAAAGAAGAAGGACATCTTAAGGTGTTTAAGTGTTTTATATAAGCCATGTAATTTGAACTCATCATATAATTATATTAAGTTCATGTAATTTAAGTGTTTAACCTGCCAAAACTGAGTATTTTAGCATTTAGCTTGAACTGTATTTGATTTTCTGCTTATACTGAGCTTGAAACTTGAAATTGAAAAAGCTATGTTTGACTGGGCATTTTCCTTGAACTTGAATTGATCCCAATCTGAACTGATCATGTAATTTAGCATTGATTTATAGGTATTTAACTAATTATTTGGAAAAAAAAATCTAAATATAGGTATTTTACATAAACGGAACTGAAATTGTAATTTAACATATTTAATTTGAACTGAACATAAACTTATAATTTTATAGCGCTTTTGTCCATAAGCGTTGTAAAATGCTCATATAGCGCTTTTATAAAATGTTTGTTGTAAAAGTGTTGTAATAGAATCTTTTAAAGCGCTTGTTGTAAAAGCGTTGTAATAGGGTTAGGTCTTTTAGATCTTTTATATAGCCTTTTAAAGTGCTTGTTGTAATATACGTTGTAGCATAGTTGGGTCTTTTAGTGCTTTTATATAGTCTTTTAAAGTGCTTGTTGTAAAAGCACTGTAATAGGGTTAGGTCTTTTAGATCTTTTAAAGCGCTTTTTGGACAAGCATTGTAATATGGTCTTTAAGTAAACTAATAATAAGAAACTTCTTCAATTTCTTCTTCATTATGTACTCTCCCTACGAACTTTGACAATGTGAAACCTCTCATTTTCATCTTCATTACGTACTATTCATCTTCGTTACTCTATTCACTACTAACGATCTTCTCCCTCTTCACTACAAACTCTCCAGACAAAGTTTCTCTATACGTATTTTTGCATCCTCTTTTTGTTGTTCCTACATAAGAGAAGTCGTAACCCTAAACTCATAGATTATTGTTGTCAGGTATTGTATTTAATAATTTGTCGTTGTCACTAAACTGTATGTTGAACTTATACTGCTACTTAGAATACTGCATGTTGAACTTGTTGAAGTTATATTGAACTTATAATTATAATGTATGAAATGTGTAGATAAATGGATTTCAATAATGATTTAGATCGTAAAAATGATAAAGTTGTCAATACTAAGAGTTATGAAAACGAAGTTAAACGTGGGGCAACTATTATGCAAAAGGTCATCAAAACAAGAAGTAATGGAATTAAATTTGAGGTATATTATACTTTGTTTAGAATTTTTATTTTATCTTTTTTGAAATCATGCACTTACTCTATGAGTTTATTAGGTGGGATGAAATCAAAGTGGTCAGCCAATTGAGTCCAACAGTTCAATGATAGTAAATTACATTGGTGCGGTTGTTCGTCAAAATATCTCAATAACAATTGATGATTGGAGAGATAAAGCTTTGAAGGATGTTAAAGATATATTGTGGAATGATATATAAGTAACTTTTTTACTCCACTTTTTTCTTACTTAGAATTTTTCCATTGAAATACTTTTACTCACACTCTATTTTTATTTGGTTTGCATTCAGCTTTTAACGTTGATGATGTGCGAAAAAAATATGTGCTTAGAGTTGCCGGAAAAATACACAAAGGATTTGGATCTCATTTGTCAAACTTCTACTTAAGAGATCGTGATGAAAATTTAAATGTTGAAGCTCCGAAAATATACAAACACTATATATCAAATGAAGAATGGAGCGCTTTTGTAGCTAAACGTGCAGACACGGCTTTTGTGGTAATATTAATTTATTAGCATTTATGTTTTATTCATATTCATAGCGTATTTTTTACATGATCATTTTTTATATATAGAATATAAGTACGGCGAGTCGAGAGAAAGCAAAAAATCCAATGCATCCATACAAAAAATCGTGTATGAGTTATGCACGTTTAGAGCAAAAAATTGTAAGTAAACTTCACTTTTATATAATTAATGTGGTAGATTATAAACTATAGTTTCTAATTAATTCGTTTAACCATTAGGTCGTCTTATTTTGTGGAAGGAGGCTCGTTTGAATAAAGATGAAATAGTTGATAAAGAAAATGTTCAACAAGTGATAACACAATTTGTAAGCATATTATCACTTTAATATTTTTTAATATTGTACTTTAAGAATGATATTGAACTTATATTTTTAATCATACATGTATTTTTAATCATACTTGGTAAGGTATTTAATGTTCCTAAATATTTGGGCCGTGTGAGGGGTAAAGGTATTTAATGATGAGAATCACACACATCCATCTAATGATGAAGTACTAGGGAAGCTGAAAATCCTAACATAGCAAGTTGCATTTTGGTGAAAACGAATAAGGAAAAACAACTTCTGGAGTGTCAACATGAAATACAACTAGATAGTGAAAATGGTAGGTGCAACGCAAAGTCTTTCAGAGGTAATTAATTACTTAATGAAATAAGAAATTCATTCAACCTAATTGTTTCACATACTTATACTTATGTATTAACCATTGATTTAGGGTTTCTCATCATGCGTGCAATATTTATCCTCCCCTACTCATCGCATGGTTGGGAAAGGAAAATTGTTCAATACCTTAAGAAGAAGTATTACATCATACTCTAATCCATGTCGGCCATGTTAAAGTGTCACCTGTAATTGCTTTTGAACCACTTGCACCGTCGTTTGTCCCCGACAACGATGGAGATATGAAGTTTTTGGGAGAAGCAATAGGTAGTTACGTGGCATAGCCCAAAAATCTTGTTGGTATAGATACAATATGCTATGTATGTTTAATAGTATGATTATGATTGATTATGTTTAATTGCTGATTTTTCTGTTGTTAACGTGAATTTCACATTTATTTAGATTATTACAAAGTCTAAAGGGAATAATAAGAAGATTCCTCATAACGAATCAGTCACTTCACCAGAAAATGTTAGACATATACATCAATTGAATATGAAATGATTAGCTTACTATAATAACTAACAAATTGATCAATCTCATTTTTTCAGATTCAAGGAAAACCCGCTGCACCACGAATTTGTCAGAAATCAGCCGCACCGCAAATGCAAATTCGTGTAAAAATAAATCTAGAAAAATTCAAAAACTGGATCGTGGAAAATCAGTTGTTGCTCCTAAAATAAGTCATTCACGCCTTTCTCGATTTGAGTCGTGTCTTGACGTACAAGGAAAAATGAACATAGACAACAATGATTCACGTATCATACACATGGAGAAAGTTATTTCGGAGATGAGTATGAAAAATTACTTGATAAAGAGCACATTTATGAACTTCTCAATCATAAGGAGTTGAGTGATACTGTCATCAACATATACATTAGGTAATTGCATCAGTGTCCATAAGCTAATTTGTTTGCAATTAGTTTTAATTGCATCATTGCTACATTTATTGGTAATTAATCTAATTTGATATTTTTATTGAAGGTTTTTGTATAAAAAGTTGGTGTGCATGCATAAATTGTCAGATAGATTTTGATTCTTATCTCCACATAAGTTGTCCATGTTTAAACTCGATCCAGTTAATGTCAAAATAAATATGTCATTGATATACTTTTGGAAAATAAAGAGAAGGATAAACTGTTTCTTGCGTCATATCTGAAATTATATACTATATAGATCCACTGCATGGTCATTATAATAATCACTCAAATATAAAGAATATCTTCGATACATAAGTAATATTCATTTTTTTCTTATATATATAAATAATGTGTTTGGTAATTGAATAATAATCACATTTATTTTGATAGTGCTGTACAAGTTTTTTGCATTCAAAGAGATGCTACAGTATTGAAGCATAAATCAAACAATATCACATGGATTCCAATAAAGGTTTGAAATTTTTATGATAGAACTTAATTATGTGCCTTAAAAATTTCAATTACAATTAATGCATAAATATTTATTGACGTGCATGTTTTATTTTATAGTGTCCTTGTCAAACTAACAACATAGACTGCGAATACTATATATTGCGATTTATGAAGAATATTGTTGATAAATATAATTACATAAATGGTACGTTATTTTCTTTATATTTTGATTTTCATATATAAACTATATATATACATATATATATATATATTTGATTCTAACTTATTTATGTTCAACTATTATATCATATAGTACTTTGACAACTCAAATTCAACATACTCTGGAAGTGATCTAATTGAAATAAAAGAAGACTGGTGTCAATATATGATCGGACTAAAAGTTATATAACTTGTTAATAGGTGAATTTCACATTGTAAACTATTATATATTGTATATTTTTGTGTGAACTGATTATTATTTTAATTAGTTTATTTTTTGTTATAGTAGGGTAAAATAAGAAATTGCTGGGAAATTGACATGCTGAAAATTGCTGATCGTTATTTTAATTACAATACAGATTGTTGTGGTGCATATATAATTGATATTGTGGATATGATATTGTTGTTGTCAATATGTATTGAATATACTACTGATATAATTGAACTTGTTGTGAATATGTTGTGAATTAGAAAATTGCAAATGTGTCAATATGATTTTGAAAAAAAATTGAAAGACAAAGCTTCTTTGAAAAATGACATTAAAACCTGTTTAATTTTTTAAATGTCATTAAAAAGTGTCAATAAGATTTACAACGTTTTTAATAAGAAACGATGTAAAACTAGTATAAAAATAAACCTACTACATCATTATTTTGAGAAACACCGTAAAATGAGTATAAGAATGCACCTATTACACCGCTTTTGTGAAGAAAAAAATTCTATAAAACTAGTATAACAAGTGCATTCTATATGCACATATTACATCGTTTTTTAGAAAAACGTTGTAAATAGAGAAGTGTTGAGCACTATATATTACAACGCTTTTTATATTAAATAGCGATTTTATATTTTTTTAACAGCACTAGATACTATAGCGCTTAAAAGCGCAGTAAACAACTTAAAAAAAGCGCTATAAAATATTTTTGGCGTAGTGAATATGGGTATCTAAGAACAAAATAATATATCTTTCATATATCCATAACAAAAAAAAAGTTGAATTACTAGTAATGGTACTTGGACAATGGACGTTCACGACACATGACGAGAGAAAAAAGGGTAAGATCATATGTTTCAAAGTTTGACCCTCATGGAAGGAGGATTTGAAGGAAATTAAAAGGGTGATCAAATGGTGTGGCACAATAGATAATGGTTCTCTTCTTTTATTAAAAATGCTCTACTTATAAAAGGATTAATGCATAACTTACTGAGCACAAGTTAATTAAGTGATAGTGGTTATGATGTTGTCTTTAATAAAAAGTGATATGGATCTATACTATTTAATGGTCGGGGGATAAATAATATTTACAAAATAAATTTATTAGATTTAGAAAGAAAAAAAAGATGTAAAGTGTCTCATATTAATGAATGAAGAACAAATAATATGACACAAAAGGTTGGGACATGTGAACTTGAGATTAATCTCAAAGTTGAAAATACTTAACATAGTAAAAGGTTTTCCAAATTTAAGATATGGATTAGATGTTCTTTGTGAGGCATATTAGAAAGGAAGACATACAAAATCATTATTTTCTTCAAATAATTTTGTTTCCACCTTTAAACCACTTGAACTTTTACACCTTGATTTATTTGGGGCAATAAAGATTGTCTTTGTTGATGGTAAAAAATATGCACTCCTTTTTGTTGATTACTACTTCAGGTGGATACGGGTAAAGTAAATCAACCTGCAACCAACTGGTTTCTTGTCTCTTTGCCTCTTAACAATCTTCCACATTTCATTTTTTTTTCAAGTGCTTTTATTCTGTCATGCAAAGTTTGGAACCAACTTTTATCTTGCAATGCCTCTTGAACAAATGATGAAATTTTCACGAAGCCAATAGCTGCAATAAAAACCTAATACTACAAGGAAGAATGTTCATAGGAGATAAATTGAGAAATAAAATATCTATAAAGATACAAGATCTTTTATATTTTTTCAAAGCACAAGGTAAATAATTTGGATTAGTATCACAAAAAATTCTAAAAATAATTTACCAGCCTGCTTTTTTGGTACTTTAACTAAAAAATTTCTGAATATAAAAAAGGCATATTCTTTTTATTTTATTTTAAATAAAGGCGAGCTTAACTGAAAACTGTCATTTACTTTAAAACCAATTAGTAACCTATTCAATTGTAGTTTCTAAATAAATGAATTATAGAAGTCGCAACTACAAAGAGTAAACTTGTAACTTCCTGCTTTTTTGGAGACGTTAACTAACAAAATTCTAAATGTAAAAGGATGATTTTTTTAATTAAAGCAAGATATCTTAAAATACTTATTACTTTAAAATCGAATAATAATTTGTTAAATTGTATTTTTTTTTCAAAATAATGAATCATAGTAATCGCAATTAGAAAGAGTAAACTTTATACGTAACACAAAAGCAAATCATAAGCTAACACTTTTTGTCTTTTATTACTCAAAAATAAATTCTAGATGATCATAGCTCTGAACGCTTGTGGATAACTCTCCAACAAGGCTAAAAATAAAAATAAAAGTATCTTGAAGCCTCCAACTGCATGCTACTATGTTTCTTCGCATTTATCCTACTAGGTTGGCCCTCGCTTGAGTAACACTAAGTGTGAAGTCCAATCAAATGTAAATTGTTGGAACCAGATTTGTTCTAGGAACAATTATTTCATCATATTTTGATGATAACAAATGTACTTTATGAGAATAGTTTATTGCACTAATAATTTCATTGAGTGTGCAATAACTAGAACCGGGAAACGAAGGAAACAATATCAGAGAAAGTGAATATGTCCGAGGAAACAAATACATTAGAGTCAAGTTAAGTCAAAGGAAATCAATGCAACATTCGAACTCTAGTTATTCCATGCGTTTTTGTGTGCGTGCATCTGCCTCTGAAGAGTCTATCCAGTATGCCTCTAAAGCTTTTGTGCGTTTGCTTCGCCTTTGAAGCACCTATTATAGTAACTTTGAAGCTTATATTCGAGTTACCTCTGAAGCTCATGAAGACTACAACTTGTTCCAAGATGTTGCCTCTTATATGCAACATGCTCTGAAGATTCAACAATGTGACATTGTCCATGCCACTAATTATAAGTCATGTAGTTCTACATCTGCCTCTAACTACATGAACCAAGCAACAGAACATATGACTTCGATGATCAAGTTATGCTCTAACAAAGAAAGTCAACGACTTTAATAGAAAGTCAATGCTCTGATGGTGATTGGGCTATTTCATGATTCTGAAGGTCCAATAACATATTTTGATATGTTCTCGCTACTCTTAAACAAGCAAATGAATGAAGATTCAAGAATAATTATTTTCAAGTGCTATCTAGACATTCTTGCACATAATTATTCTAGAAGATTTAATTGAAGATTTATTTTGTGAAGATAGGCTCAAAAGATTCAAGAAGAATTATTTTCAAGCGTTATCTGGACACTCACACATAATCATTTTAGTAGAAGATTTGGTTGAAGATTCTTTTTGGAATTAATCAAACTTCAACGGTCATATTCCCAAACCGTATATATCAAGGTTTATTTTTTATGAAGATCTATGTTGACCTCATGCAAGGAAGATACACTTAGAATTTTTTTGGGACAATATTGAAACCCTAATTCATGCTATATAATCAATTCTAAAGAAGAAGAAGACGCAATACAACAACTAAAAAAAATCTTACAAACTCAAAATTCTCTAGGTATTCAGTTTCAAGTAATTAGTCAAGCAAATACACTCAGTCATATCTTGTATTACTTAGTGCTTTGTTTTAGTGTGAAGTTCATTGTAATCAATCTGCTTAGAAGAAGCAAAATTGAACCAAATTTCATCCCATTGTAACCCAACTCGATAGTGGCTATTTTTGCCGCAATGACTTGTAGGTTTTCAAGTTGGAAGTTGAGAGGATTTGAATTATAGGATCAAGGTGTTGTATTCCCTCAACGACTTGTAGGTTTTAGGCTTGAAGTTGAGAAGACCAACTTGTAGGGTTAGATATTGTAATTCAAATTTTGAATTAGTGGAAATCATTATGTGTGAGGGGAGTGGACGTAGCTACCACGTTGACAGTGAACTAGTATAATTCTACTGTGATTCTCCATTCCCTTTACTCTGTTCACTTTCCTGTGTTTATATCACCAAAACAGTTTTTGAAAAGAAGTTTTTTTTTAATAAGGAAAAAACAAGTCAATCTTCATTTCTCGTGTTTTAGCACTTTCAATGGTCATCTTCAAATATTAAACATAGAGCAAATCAGTATACATGTATATTTAAAATTGTATAAGCTATAAATAAACCATGCAATTTAATTTAATAATCATCATCATCACATGTCACAAAAATTATAAATCAACCAAAATGCACAAGTCCTATTTGCTAGTCTATATGTCATTGCATATGATTTCGGAATGTCACCACTCCGTTGGACAAAAAGTCACACCATCGAACAATATTCTACCGCTAGACAAATACTCATCGGAGTTTCATGTTTAGTACCGACCATTTAATATTGGTCTGAATCATACTGTCTTTTTTGAGGTACCGTCGTCACGTATTATGATGATGTATTATTATGCTTTTAAAAAAATAAAATTTTACACTTATTTAATACTCGAAATTTTATACAAGTCGACAATACTACTTAAAGTTTTTGGGTTCGTCCCTATTTTAAGTAGTTTTTAAATACATTTTTTCATATTTTCAATCTTTTTACAAGTGAGAACAAACATATGATCAAATTCTAGAAGTAATTATAATTTGTTTCGTAAAAGTAGTTTTTGTTAAAACCGTAAAGACGAGCTATCTAAAGTTTGGTATAGTTTTGGACCATATTCTTTGGAAAAATAAGTATTTTCCTTATAGTAATCATACACATAATAAATTCTACTTTGAAAAATTATCTTTCAAATCTATTATATATATTTAAAACAGAACCCGAATACCATCTTATCCTCGAATGTCATCTCACTCCCCTCGAATGACATTTATACAAATATTTCCTACATCAGCCAAAAAGCTGACGTGGACCTCTCCTCCTTTCTCCCCTTTTCCTTCAATTCTTCTCTCAATCCCTAATATCATAATCTCTTTAATATCAATCATTCTCTCAATCCCTAATATCTTCTCTTTATAGTGAGTAATGATTTTATACGTTAAAAATTCAATTACTCATTAATGTCAATCCATTTATAATTTCTTTCTGTTAATCTATTTTTATTGTAATATTTTATAAAATAAAAATATATTTTCTATTTGACAGAAAATACATTTATTAAAAATAATCATAAAATACGAATATATGAAAAATTATTAAAAAAGTTACTTCCAATTATTAAAATATACAAATTTATTTAAAATTATAATATATATATATATATATATATATAAATGAATATATTGAAAAAATATAATGAACAAAA
>JBBPBS010001102.1:9149491-9263820 GCA_037974835.1 Cicer judaicum | reverse complement strand
TAAAATATCATACTAATAAAATAAATAAATTTAGACTACGCTACAATATAATTCAATATTAATATTTTTTAAAAATTAAAAAAAAATTAAATAGTCGGTCATATTTTTAAATTTTTACATCTTATTTTTGGGTTTGTAATTTACATTTTATTTTATCAAATAAATACAAGTATCATTATATGTTGAAAAATAAATTAACAATCACACTACAATAAGTCAAACAATTATCCTATATAATAAATTATCATACGAATTTTATAAAATATTTTAAAAATTAAATTAGATGATGGTAATAAACATAATTTTCTATCATTTTAATTTTCCTAATCATATTCAATTATTACAAATTAATAAAATAATATTATAGAATAATTATATTTATAATACATAAAATATTACTTACAAAATTTATAAAATTAATTAATATATGCGCAGCGCACGGACTATAATCTAGTTAATATTAGTTTAGTTTTCATTTATAAAATTAATTAATATATGCGCAGCGCACGGACTATAATCTAGTTAATATTAGTTTAGTTTTCATCTACTCATCCGTGTTAAAATGTTGTCTTATTAATTAAAATTTATGTGGATTTAGTCGCACCTGGACTTGGAGATACTATATCACACACAAGCAAATACGTTTTTTCCACCACTTAAAAAATGAGACCACAAATTTTGAGTTAGGAAAATGAAAACACAAAATAATACATGATGTGAAACACATTAATATCACATTTCATTAAGACAATGAAGGATAAAGTATGGCATAAATGGCTTCAAATCTCGATGCAGGGTTTATACAACTACCACAATTTGAAGGATTTACTAGGTGTTGGGATTTTCACCATTGATGGCGAGAAATGGTGCGAACAAAGGAAGGTATTATATTATGAAATGGTGCTAATGTAGTGTTTGAAGCTGCAACTTCTAATACTAAGTCAGAAATCCAAGTGAGTAAATATAATATTCTTTGTAAGATACTATCATTTTGCCCTCTTTTATCTCATGCATGCTAACTTGTTCCAATAATTTATCTAAGGTCTTTAATGAAATCAACCCTTGATTCAATTTTCCGAGTTGCATTTGGAACTAAACTTGACAGCATGAGTGGATCAAATGAAGAAGGAAATATTTTTGGCAATGCTTTCGATAAAGAAGTTTCTCTACATTGAATCAGAGGCTACATGAAGAAAGAACACTACAAAGTTAAATGAATTTGTGATTAAGCTAATCAACACTAGAATTCATAAAACGAAGAATTCAAGGTTGATTCCGATGTAAGCCTACTACTATACACGACTATGCTGGTTCATTTCTGATTACAAAGAATATACTCCTTTAGATTTTTTTCAATTGTCATTTTTGTATCTAACATTTGGTTCCAATTTCTTTCTGTTTTCAAAATTCAATACAATATCAATCATTGTTTTGTTAATAATAACCTTTACTATTATTTCCTTATTCAGCCTATATATTATTATATTATTTAAACTAGTTGTTTATAATCCAAACTGATCCTAACTCATAATGTATTCAATTTCCTTTATAAAAACGTGCTTAAATAAATTCTCATTTTCATGCAGGCAGATCCTCGAATATGTTTACGAAAGGAGTTTCCTTATAGACAGATGAAAATGTTGTCAAACCTTTTCTATTATTTACTTATTTAGTCTATATATTATTATATTATTTAAACTAGTTTATAATCCAAACAAATCCTAACTCATAATGTATACAATTTCCTTTATAAAATCATGCTTAAATAAATTCTCATTTTCATGCAGGCAGGTACTGAATATGTTTAGGAAAGGAGTTTGCTTATTAAGTTGTTTTCATTTCAAAATGAATGATGAGAAGAAAAATGTGTCTTATAAGACAATGATGAATCTTCTTATTGATGGTGGTCTTGAAATCAAAGTCTTACACAGGGATTAGAAGATTGAAAATATACTTATTTTTTATGCGATGGATGACTATATTCATCAAACATTAAAGGTGTCATTTTGTAAGGATTTGTGGTTAAAACCTTTAGTGTACCTAAATTAAAGTGTAATTGAGTAGGTGGCGGCTGCAAGTCAATATATTGAGTTTTAGTCCATACATGGTTATTTGCTGAATATACCAAAGATTGGTAAGCATGCCTCATAGGTCTCTATTTTGTAGTAAATTGATGTCATTCAGGAAAGACATGATAGCAAGGGGTGCCTGTCAACAACCATTTCTTGCAACGGCATTACTTTGGCATAGTGCTACACTCTTACCTTCTGCCACATCTTATCTCCATTTGCCACATTTGGTGTCTTCTTTGGAGTTAACTAGGTTGTTGACGTAGAGGACCAAACATTTGAAATGTTAGAGACCAAAATGAATCGTTCAATTCAATACATAAGTGATAAGTAAAATCTGAAATACACCTAAAAGACCAAAAATCTAACTAATCCCCCATTTTAGCATTTGTGCACAAATTTATTGGTTACGGATTAAAAAGTAGTCGAACTTATAAAAATGTATCCTAACATTTACCTGTGTAGCTTTCTGCAACAGTGGCTTCAAATACTCATTTGCCAAACTGAAACATGTGTTAAGTGTTAACTTTGATTGACAAACTTTCAATCAATAAAAAGAGTGAAAGAGACAAAAAAAAATGAAAGACCGTAAAATTAAGAGAAATAGAAAGCAAGAATAATCATAGAATATTTTAATTAATATCAACAAAATATCGGGACCAGATGCCTCTGCTGAAATCTGCTAAATCTCGATGTAAAGAACGACAGAAAAAATACAATTAAATTTTCAATTGACATTGATGAAAAAACTGGAGTAAATAATTTTGTTGGCCCAAACCTCAACAAAAGCTGATAAATTATTTATACTTAAGTACAACTAGGAGAGCAAAAGAACCATATGCTAAAGCTAAATCTAAGAACCTAATATTGTGGTGGTAAAAGTTGGTTAATATGTTACAACACCTTCATGAATCATAGGAAGGCAAAAAAAATTGCTTATAAGCAGGATTGCTACAGCCCCATCCTCCTAACACTCCTAATTTTTATTGTCATAAAAGATCTGTGTATCACTATTGGATACCCCAAAAGCTATGACTTTATGTGGTGCCTCTATGTCCATCCCCTTACCAACCAAGCTTGAGCATATGATCCACCACTTTCAAGCTTAACTGCAAGCAATAAGCAAAAGAGTCACGACCATAGTATATAAAGTAAGATTTAATAAAATATATGTTGGAGGTATTGTTAGTGGTATTATTGTTATCGTGGATTGGAGGAATAATATTTCGGATAAGCTATTATTTACAGCAAGATACCTCATATGTGATCTTTAGTTAAGAAATGAAAGTCTAATGTGATATTTTAAGCCCGAAATCTTCAAAACCCCTTAAAAATGATAATGGAGCTGATATTTTGGTTGCCAAGTATCCTGACTTTCGAAATTGTATTGGAGTCCTAATGTGATATTTTAAGGATGAGATCCAAGCCTATTTAACATGGTATCACAGTCAGGTTGAGGGAGGCGATGTGATGATCTGATTATTTGACCTAGGACCCACGCTAGACATTAAGGTAGGTGTTGAATTTGTATGGGAGTCCTACATTGCTAAGGTTCTTGTATGTATGTATATGTGCTTGGGCACCCTCATCTATGAGCTAGCTTTTGGAAGGGAAACCCAAGTTCATTTAACAAGCCAAGTACTCAAGAAATGCACTTTAAAATGGAAATTAGTTGGCTTTGTCTTGATTGAGAGCATACAAATATGCCAATTCAAACTTGAGGGAGTGAATAGAATGCAAATATGGGTGGTAGCCTCCTAATATCATAAAGTTTTGGGTAAAGATGTGAGAAGTTATTGGTTTGTGGTCTGTTACATAACCTATTGACTTTTGTCCCTCTTGCTTGTGGGTGCTCTGGATTCCCCAACATTTTAAAATATAAATTTCACACTAGCTGAAGTGACACTTCACTTGTTAGTGTAATGTAGTAGAATTAGATGTGTAAGCACTTGTTCGAACTGACAAACAGAAATATCAAAAGCCTTCCACACCTGACAAGTATGAAGAATGGGATTCTAGATAATATGGAACCATGATTATTCTTTTAAGAGAGTAGTTTGGGAGTGAAATATAGAAGGCTTATCCTTTTAGTCAATTTACAAGAATCAGAACAAAAAACAAGCATTCATTCTGAGGACACTAAATATATAAAAACAGCGATTCAACGTAAGCAACAATTGGTATTTGACAATGATCCTTATCGAGAATAATTTAACTTACAGCTGGATCAGTGAAGATAATCAAATTTTTATCCAAAGTTGAAACCAAAAGATTTGTGTTATCCTTATTTAGAGCAAGAGCTGTAATATCTTGGCCTTCTTTCAGCCTCAATACATGGAAAACCTACAGAAAATGGTAAGGTAGAGTAGTTAATTTAGCATTAAGGTAGAGTAACACACAGTTTGGCATTAAAACCCCTTCCACACCCCAAATAAATTGCTAGATTGTGGTGGCTTGCATTGCTTGAAGTCAGTATTTCCTATAAAAACTCAAATCTGTAGGTGCCTTTTATAATGATCAACCAAAGAACTTAAAATAAAGAGTAGAGATAAAAAAAAGACGCTAAAAACAGCAGTTGTTGCATGAGACATTGAGACCTCCACCAGGTGGGATTTGGGGAGGTTAGATGTATGCAACCTTATCCCTGCAAGCAAGGCAGCAAGCAACCTTTTCTTTGATCCGAGGCTCACACTCGAAATAAGACGCTACACGCACTTTAGTTTTTGGGTCTTAGAAAGAATGTTTTCTTATGGTGAGTAAAATGATGAATATGCAGAAAATATATGAAGTAAAGAAAGTTTGATGCTAGACTTGATGTAGTAGAGCACTTTCAGGAAGGCAAAAGGCAATGCAGAGAGTGATTCATATAAGTTTGAAAACAGTGTAGAACCATCCCTCTCCCACTTTCCAAAAGAATGATAGACCATGAATGAAAAACATCACATTACTTTGTTAGAACTCAAATCTATAGGTGTCTTCTATGAAAATTCAATCAAAAAATATAAAAGAAAAGACTTTCTTGCTGAAAAATGTTTTGTTGTGGCATGACAAATGTATGCAGAAAAGACCTGATTGACAAATTTTGCAGCTCTAGAACACATAATGGAACAATTTCAAGAGATAAGGATCTGACTTAATTTTGGCATCTTATTTTAAACATCTTAATACTATACCTCCAGAGTGTGCAAATCCAGGAAGCAAATTGATGGTGTTGGAACATTTATACTGTTGCTTTCATGAGTTTCTTCTGATCCTGAATGAAAATCAACAACAGTTGACTTACTTGACTGCAAATTCCCACCATTGGCTCTACCATTTTGAAGAGAATTAATTCCAATCAAAGCATTTCTCCCATCGAGAGAAATTTCCATGCAACTAACGCTAGTAGGGAAAGATAATTCTGTTTTAGCAATCAGAACACCATTAAGAGTAAAAGTACTGAGTGTATGCTGCAATTCATTCCAAGTCATGACAACCCCTTCAGAGGAAAGGCAAACAGTATCAGCCACTACACCATCCATTCTTTGAAGTAAACGTCCCCTTCGTATAGAATGCAAGAGAACATCTGACATGGCGGAGCAGGAAACTACTATTCCAAGATCTGAGCTGACACAACAACTGAGTATTTCACTTTGGTGCCCCTGAAGTACCTGTATAGGACCCTCAATACGATGTCTATGATTCTTTTCAATTAAATGTGATGAAGAGTTACTGCCAGTCCTAATGGAAGATTCTGATATGACACTTGAGTGAGATGCAGGTGCTTTATGTATTCTCCAAAGTAATACTGTTGTATCTCGCGATCCAGTCGCCAGGTAATTACTATCGGATGAAAGGCCAAGGCAAGTTACTGGAGCACAGTGGGCATGGGCTGTTTCCAAGGTTTTGGCTCCATCAGAGGATATCACCCTAATACTATTATCAGCGTGTCCACCTAACCAGAAGTCAAATATTCAGGTTAGAACCAAAATACCTAGTCAGTATAATTAGCAACTACTGCAAATTTAGTGCAAGTTTCTTAGATGCTGTATATGAGCTGAGAGGAAGAAGAAAACATAATCCAAATAAACAGAACTTTTTCTTGGAAAGAAGGATTTCTCATTTCCTGACATTCATGTTATACAGGTTACATTAAATAGTTTATAACGATTTTGGCTTTTAAAACCATTATATCTATAATTTTATTGTTGAAGGCAAGATTCATTCACAAACGAACAACCAACTTTGCAGAAAATGGCTGCATAGTTGAAGTGTCTATTTAAAGATCCAGCTAAAATAAATATACAGGATACTGCAATAATTGCTCAATTTGTTTGGCTTCTGCTTCAGTTAATGGTTTTTCTCCTGCAAATGCTCAAAGAGGTTGGAACTGTTTAAATTTATTTTTATATCTAAAATGGTGCAACTGTATGTCACATAAAATTTTCTGTCTTTTGCTAATATTATACTAGAACAAAGGCAAAACAAAGTTCCACACAGGTATTGTTAGCATCAAGAAAATTCCATACATTCATCGCTTTGGGAAAAAATCCTTAAAACTGATGAATGGTATGATCTAATTATCCCTTGTTGCCAGGCATGAGACACTCTAATGGTAATTAATTTTACATTAACTAATCTGATAAGAGATCTTTCACAAAAGAATACTAAAGGAAGCATATCCAAATAATCCTAGCTTGTCTATATTTACCAGTAATAATTTCTTGGTCACAAGTTATTGAGATGATAGCTTGGCTTCGAATTCCAGACACACCGAATGCCAATGCTTGAGGAAATTTCCACTCTTCACCAGTCCCTGTAGGCCCTTTGAAAATGCGCATAAGTGTTCCACCACCAGAGCCTGCTGTAGCTTTTCCATGTTGAAAGAGGAATGGAGTACCATGGCCATCTGGTGTATTGGGTTGCCACTTGTGTTGTGCAACACGAGCTGCTGGTGCATTCGAATCAACAACCACAATCATATCTGATGATGCTTGAATGGCAGCCGCAGGTAGATTGCAGTATTCAGGAGATGGAACAACATATGGATTGATTACTTTTGGGTTGCGGAATATTGTCTTGACATGAAAATAAATAAATGTCTTATCATTATAATCACATGCACTCATCATCAAAAGTTTAGGAAACATAAAAGGGCATTTCAAAAACATTTTAGCAGCACAAAGGTTTTAGACAAATCTTAAACAAAGAGAGGAACCCTTTATCAGCTGAACTAGATACGGTCCTCTAATTTTTATTTTGTAACATTTTTTTTAAGCCAAAATAAGAGTGCAAAAGCATCATATGGTAAATTTGGCACCCCAAATCAACCACCTTTCATTTGTAACTAACCATAGAGGTGTTAAAAGATTTTTTAACCACAAACTAATTACTTGGTATATCAAATTATCAAAGTGATTTAGAGATCATATATTACTAAAAAGAGTTTATTATAATGATTTTCCATTTTATTAAAATGATCCCCCTGTAACCATTTAGACAATCATCATTCATGAAAAATTTATAATTATACAAACTTTAATATTAAATTCGAAACAAAAAAATAAAGCAAAGAGGAAATAAAAAACTAATTCAGTTTGTTTTTCCTCATACTAATTTGATTAATGTTATGCAGTTTTCATTTATATTGATTAAAATCATAAAAAAAAAATAAAATATGTTGATTAGAAAGCTAATTGTTAAAACAAATTGGAACTTTCAAATTTAGACGTGTACATAGGCAAATTGTAAGTAATAAAAAAAGTTTAGTTACCCAAAACAGACAAGCTAAAAAAGGATATGTAATCGGAATTACAAGCAATTAAGAATATATACAAATATGCAAACAACTACTAATAATTTATCCCTTAAGTTAGTATTTGAAAGAATCTCTTATTATAAGAAAAACGAAAAAATAAAGGCTTCTCTATATTGAGACATTATTGACAAAATATGGCTTCAAATAATTTGGGGAGTTGGGGTTTAGGGCAGGTAGATACCCATTCCACATCGTTCATTTTGAAACAGCATTATATTTTATACACACGAACACATTCAAAAGACTGATGATTGCTTATGTTAAAAACACAAGGATAAGCAGAAAGGGAAGCATATATAAGATGTTAGTGTCCAACTAATGAAATCAATAATTACCTGCAAGTGCAGAACTTCAGTTAATGACATCTTCTTCAAGTGAGGAACCGTCAGAAGTTGGGATGGTGTTTGTCCAAAATAGGCAATCTGATCTTGTGTAGCCCGCTGTTCCACCTTTAGTTGTCATGCACGGAAGAAAGTAAGAAGTTGCAAGAAATGGAAGATACAGAGATTACACAGCACAAAACACCCGAGAAAAGCAACCAAAGTCAAGCAAGGGCTGGTTAGTTTATTTTTACTCAATTGAAATAAAATATAAATTTTAATGAGAATATAACAATGAGAATTATTCAGATGCTTTTCATAGGAGAAATTGAGATTTCAATTGCTGTGTCTAGCTCAGATACATTTTCATAGGAGAAAATGACCAATGAGAATATAACAAGACGTGAGTTAAATTATGAACACAAAGATTTTAATAATTTTGAATTAACGTCTAGAAAGAGATCAATAGTGGCAATTATCTTAAAAATATGAAGAAGAAAAGGATACATACCGGGTCTGAAATTTTATCAATGTCCACTGTCCCTTCATAAGTAATGTAAAAGAAAACATTATTTGCTGCGATAGCATCTTTACCCTGTTGCTTATACCTGTATGGTCCAACTCATTAATATAATCAGGTGTAAATTGTTAAGGAAAAATATTAAGTGAAAATTTGAAAATGAATTTTATTTTTTCTACACTTCCAATTTATGTTTTTGGTCTCAAAAGAATCCAATAGAAGATATTGGATTTTAAGATTTACTTAGTTTGCACAGAAGAGTTCTGGTTTTCTTTTCTTCTGGGTTTAACGGTTTGTGAGTTTTTTGATTGAAGATTCGTGTGATTGGGATGAATGAGATGAAGATTTATGGGTATTATTATTTTTTTTAAATGACGAAAGATATCAGTCAGCAGTGCTAAAAGACTAATAAATATGATTCAGCAATACCACATCAGCTTCTGTTCCCACATAGTTGTTTTTGTAACAACGGTTTACGCCAGGCACCAAAAATAACGGTTTTTAATTTTTTGGGTTTGACATTGTAGAGATGAATCCAAACAAAAAATATACAACTACCATTATGAAAAGAGTATATTTCTAAGAACTAAACATATATTTAATCAAAATAAAATTATGAATGAACAAGAGGAAGCCTTGAAGCAAATGCAAGGTTGCACAACAGCAAAAGGAAGATGAAGAAGCTGAAAAATGGGAGAAAGACCTACCCAAATATGAGGTCAATCCACTCATGCAAATGAGCAGACACATACTCACTCTCTAGTGCCATCATATGTTTATGCACAAAATCGACTGGATTCTCTGCCCAAGGAGGAAGTCTTACAGTATCTGGTAATGCAGGAGTAAATGACAAACAAGAGTTACAGTATGCATGTGAATATACAACGATGTCTGCCAAAAAATCTATTTTAGGAAAATCATAATAAGCATACCAAGCTTTTCTCCCAACTGTGTTGTCCCAAAATCAATTGAATTTTCATTTGTCAGGACCTCGGGAAGATAAAATAGCTCAGGAACCTAATAAGTTGAGATTGAAAAATAAAAAAAATAAAACTTTTAAGGCGTTTCAATAAAACTATGGTAAATAACCCTTTATTTGTTGAAGTTAAAAGATACCAATTCCTTCACGTCACTCATGTCCTCAAGAACTCCATTCCAAGTAGCAGAAATATCAGAAAACATCCGATCTGCATGATCAAATTTGCCACCTTGTAGATTGATTGCTAGGGTAGTGAATGGTTCAACCCTAACAAGATAATACAAAACCTGTAAAAGAAGATAATTGTAAATGGAATTGACAGTTTTCATAATCATTTAATTGTGCAGTTTTGATTATTGTAATTATGTAATTATTCTCATAATTAATTAGTCCAGCTATAGTAAGACTTACGGCTGAAGGCTATATATCATTTTTTATCAACATTATTTAAAGGAAAATTCTCCAATGGAAATAACATATTTTAACCAATCAGAAATTAAGTAGGCTGCGATCCAAATTAGACTCCTCTATTTTTTGCGATCAAATCTTGAGTTCCTCTTTTTTTTCTTGAAATCATAGTTCCTTGCCGACGTCGATCATAGTTATGTTGTTGTTTTTGCATTCCATGTTTTACTGTAGTTGTTTTCTAAGTTATATGCATTTGTTTCCCTCGACATCATGTTCACCAACAAGCATGATATCCTTTTTGTTCGTCTTAATGGAAAGAACTACTCTATATGGGCGTTCCAACTCCAGATTTTTGTCAAAAGAAAAGAGTTGAGGTCATGTTGATGGAACTGATTATGCCCCTGAGAAGACGCTGAAGGATGCCTATGCCAAATGGGAAGTCAAAGATGCACAAGTCATGGCATGTATCATAGGTTCTATTAATCATAATATTGTTCTCAATCTCTGACCTTTCGCTACGGCATCAAAGATGTGGGGACTACTTGAAGAAAATATACAACCAAGACAACGTTGCTCGGCGGTTCCAGCTTGAACATGAAATTGCAATTTTTCAACACGAAAGTCTTTCCATTTATGAGTTTTATTCTCATTTTATGAAACATTGGGTTGAATACACTAACATTATTTATACAGATCTGTCAAGTGAAGAGCAAATTATTGTGCAAAAAGTTTATGAAACTACTAACGCGATCAATTTCTTATGAAATTGAGATATGATTTTGAAGGACTAAGATCCAATTTCATGAACAAAGCTACTGCCCCATCCTTGGATACTTGTCTCAATGAGCTGCTTCTAGAGGAACAACGTCTTCTCACTCAGACAACCATGAAACAACAAAAGGTTGTTGCTTTTCCTGTGGCATTACTAAACGTGATTAATTTTTTATGAAATTGAGGATTTTGAAGGACTAAGATCCAATTTCATGAACAAAGCTACTGCCCCATCCTTGGATACTTGTCTCAATGAGTTACTTCTAGAGGAACAGCGTCTTCTCACTCAGACAACCATGGAACAACAAAATGTTGTTTCTTTTCCTGTGACATATGTAGTACAAGGCCGACCTCGTGAGCGAGACATGATTACTGCTAAAAGGATGGTTAAAGAATGTCCAGCCAAACCACCAAAGAAAACTGCAATAACCTTCACCCCCTCTGTTGGTCCTTCTACAACTCCTGTTATTGTGAACCAACATTCATTCCACCATTCCAACCTTAACCCATGAAATAGTTAAACAAATAATCATTTCCACTTTTTCTGCTTTGGTCTTTCATGTAATGTTTCTTCCCCAGATTCTCCTTGGTATTTTGACTCGTGGGTATCTAATCATATGACCAATAATGTTGTTGCCCTTAGAAATGTTACAAGTTACTCTGGTAATCTTCAAATACAAATTGCTAATGGAAACAGTTTGCATCTTAGAGAAATTGGTGATATTTCTTCAACTCCCACCAATGTTTATGCTTCCACTTTATTCATTGTCCCCATGTTCTTTTATGCCTTTTATTTCTTGTAATTCAGCAACTGTTGATTTCCAAACATGGCAAAACGTCTTGCAGACAAATGGTATTATATCACAAAGGTAATTCCCTTTTACACCCCAACAAAACAGGGGCAGCAGAAAAAAAAATCGCCATCTCTTTAATGTTGTCAGTACTATTATGTCAGACTCCCTTGTACCCTCTCGATTCTGGTGTGAAGCTCTCTCCACGTTTGTCCATCTTATTAATTGGTTGCCCTCTCAAACCTTAAACAATAATTCTCCATTTTTAAGGTTATATGGGCAACAACTCTCTTATAGCAATCTTTATACCTTTCGTTGTCTATTATGTCCATCTTCATCCCCAAAAACGCACCAAGCTCACAGCTCAATCTGTTAAATGTGTTTTTCTTGGTTACTCAAGCAAATACACCAACTGGATGTCAAGAACGCCTTTATAGTGACCTCAAGGAGGAAGTTTACTTCAAACTTCCTACGGGTATGACCTCCACGTTACCTAATAATGTTTGGAAACTAAAACGTTCTTTGTATAGGTTAAAACAGACACCAAGAGTGTGGTTTAAGAAGTTTAAAACAACACATCTTGGCTTTTCCTACATCCAAAGCAACTATGATCCATCTCTATTTACACAACAAACATTAAAAGGAATTGTGATACTCCTTGTTTATGTGGATGACATTGTCATCAAAGATTCAGATCAAGAGGCAATTTATAGAATCCAACAATTGTTGCATTCCACTTTCCACATGAAAGATCTTGGGCAGCTCACTTGCTTCTTGGACTTAGAAGTACACCCCAAAAAAAAAAGGCATCTTTGTTACTGAAGACAAATATATTCAAGATCTAATTCATTCACTAGTCTTACCAATGCCGCTACTGTTGACACTCCCATGAAAGTTAATGTCATGTTAAGATGGGATGAAGGTGAACTCCTTACAGATCCCACTTTATATCAGATGTTGGTTGGAAGTCTTGTGTATCTTACCATTAGAAGACTCAATATCTCTTTTGTTGTTCACACAATTAGTAGATTCATGCAAAATCCTATACATTTGCATCCTTCAGTTGTACACCGAATCATTAAATACCTATTGAGTACTCCTAGTCACGGTCTCTTATTCCTTAATGGTGCAACAATACAACTTCAAGTATACAGTGATGCTGATTGGGCTGATTGCCCAGGCACAAAAAATCTACCACCGGCTGGTGCATATTTTTAAGTGATGCCCTTATCTCTTGGAAGTGCAAGAAACAAGATTTTATATCTAAATCCTCTATTGAAGCAATAAACCGGTCATGTCTATCAAAACATCATTTAAAGAAGAATTCTCCAATGGAAATGACGCATTCTTACCAATCAAAAATTCTGAATTTAACAATAATTACCATTAACCATGCAAAATCAGCAACATAAACACAATATTATATATGACAAGTTTTTTACATGTGGGGCAGTTGCTTCTTTTGCTACTTTAGAAGAACAAAAAAATATCGCATATTGTAATAGACCACTGAAATTATGGAGCTTTAGATAACGTGAGGAGAGAAAAATATAACTGTAAATGTGGTTTATGATTAATCATTTGATGACACAACAATTCAGCACTAACTCCAATCTATAGGAATACAAGACTCGTAATCTTAATGTCATGATATTTTTCTAATATTCCAATACAGACTATACTTCTTGTATCTCCTAAAGCTATTCTGTAATCATCTAGAATATGCCAATATATGATAGTTAGGATTCTGCTACTGAATTAATTTGGATAACTACAATTATACTACTATAAATATTAATTGTTGTGGCAGGGCCAAGATCCAATATTGCTACCGAAATCCCTCTACCTTCCTAACCACACTCCTCATTGGAGATATCTCCTCCAATTTGATCTCAACCACTAAATTCTGCATCTCCAGTATCACTGGTGATGCCAATTGATAGGTATCTTATATGTACTTGTAGTTGTAGGCCCAATTGTCCAAGGTCCAGTTGAATTTATCCAAAAGGCAAATTAGAGAAAAGGGAATAGTTAGTTATAAAAGGTAGTGTTGAGAGAGGGAAGTTATCATACTGCATATTTTCTATTAGAACCTTTAAGGTTGGGCATAGAGAGAATTATCTCTTCTATGAGGAGCGTTTGCTCTGGGATTACGGTGGTTAATCTTCTGTAATATTTTAGTTTCAATCAATAATACTTCTATTCTTTTCTTTCTTTATTCAGGTTCCTATCATCGACTCATTTGACACACTATTTTGGAAAAACTCAATGCCTGCAACTTCCTTCTTTGGGTTCAGTTAGTACAGCCAATGAGCAATGTTCATCCTCCATCTTTACCATTATCTTTTGCATTCTCGCTTTCATTCCTGTCCAAACATGACAGTGATATCAGCAAAGATAATAAAGCTTACCTTGTGTGAGAGAAGCAAGACCGGTTGCTCCTCTCATGGCTTATATCGCCATCCCTCTCCAACAGCTTTTCACTTCTTCATTCTTGTACGCTAAAACTTTTCCTTTAACTTGAATGGTATAAAACCTCTGAGCCTCTCCTCCATTTCATCCACCCGGCTTGAACATGAAGGTTTACATCTCTCTCTATTTCTCCATCGTGTTGTACAATTGACCCCAGATATTTAAATCATGTGACTTGTGGTATGATATAGTCTCTAACTTTTACCTCTGGAACTAGATGTGTTTCGCCTTTTGCCACACTTACATTTCATATACTTTGTCTTACTTCTACTCAAACGAAAACGATATACTTCTAAAGCTTGCCTCCGAGTCTCTAACTTCCCATTATTACCTTTCTCGTCTCTCCAAGTAAAACTAAATGATCTACAAAAAGCACACATCACGGTGCTAGCTCTTAAATGTGCTGTAAAGTACATCCAAGACCAAGGCAAAAATATAGGGGCTTAAAGTTGACTCTTGGTAGTCCTATAATTATTAGGAATTCCTTTGTGGTTGTACCCTGCGTTCTCACACTAGTTGTGACCCCGTCGTACACATCTTTGATTGCCCGAAAATAGGCAATCCGAACCTCTTTGTTTTCTAGGACTTTCTAGCATCATTATCTAGAATATGCAAACCAACTACTATATAATAAAGAAAAACTCAAGCGTTTTTGGAAAAAAAACAGACAAGAAAAAATAGGGCAAACCCACTGTTCCTGCACTTGAGTAGTGTGACCCGTAATGGAATTTGGGGATGATAGGATCGTCAAAGCTAGTGTATCTCTCTTGAAACTTGTTCAAATGATCTGGGTTAAGTGCACCGACCGGCTGCACAATGTCAAAAGCATTAATAATTTAAAAAACATATAACTATTTTCCTTTGAACTGATTGAAGCAACATTCACAATACCTTTGAAAGATCCCGGTAAGAAGATGAATTAGAAAGATCCAAGCTCTCTGAACTATAATCAGAAAGAATCCAGGGGAAAACTGGATACTGCAGAAAATAAATAATACTGATGAGGTAAATAACATTTACATAGGATTGAAGAGTTTGAATTTTAATAATAGAAAGCAATAAAATAAGAAGAAAGACTACCTGTGTTATATCATTATAACTACGCCCAGCCAGTGTATTGAGTTGCATTAAATACTCAAAATTACTGATCTGCACACGGCATCATAAAATCTATGTACATAAGCCACAAGTGCTTAAATTATTCCGAAACTGAGTGAGTGATTGGGTGTAAATATTATGTTAAAAATACTTTCAAATGACCAATCATGATACATGGTTTATGTTTACAAATGTTAATTTAGTATCACTTTCAAGATATAGTTTTGGATTGTATTAAGAGTCACATTATGTATTAAATTACCAAGATATAGTTTAATTATCTCTAAAAGCTTTTTGAAGTAATATAAAGCAATAATTTCTAGTGCTTATATTGTAGCTTTCATGAGGAAAAAGCTGTTTTGTAATATGAAAAAATTATTAAAAACTTATGGATTGAACTAAACATATAATTAAGCAATCCAAAACATAAAATAATATTTTTTGAAGAGTAAAGGCACAATTCTTACCTCCCACCTAGCCCACCGCTCCATAAGCTGAGTTCTTTTTAAAAGTTGTTCTGGCCTCTAAAAACATAAATTAACGTTATCCTATGTGCAAATGAAGATAAATTTAAAGTTCGCTGAAAAGATAATACCTGAGTTGCTAAATGTATATTGTTTAAATGAGGAGGACGTGCATGAACAATTGCTCTATATGCATTTCTCCGCCCCTCACTACTCTGTAGAGGACGATTTGGTAAAGGAAATAAGGATTAGAATTTTATGTTTGCAAAATTTAAGAATCATTGGTATTCATCAAAACCAAAAAAATAAGTAGAAAATTAAAAAAGTGATACCCCAAAGTCAAAGAAGAAGTTTGAACGGTCCACCATAAATAGCTCCAGTGCACTTCTTCTAAGAAGATATCTGTAACAGGAACCAATTACTGACAAACAACAGAAAACATTTTAATTTCTTTCAAATATACAGTCTGAATGGACAATAAATGAATAATCATAAGGAAATGCTTGTTTTACAAAAGATAACCACAAGAAAACCCACGAAAAAAATGTGATCAGTAGATTCCATCAAATACCATCCTTGTTTTCAGCCAAATATCGGATTTAGAGCATGAGCTCTTTAAAGCCTTAGACCTGTTAACTCTTGCATTTCTTGACATAAATGGTTCGTAACAAATAGAATCTTTATAAGTACAATAATGGAAACTATCAAGCAGAAAACCAAAAGAAGCTAAGCAAAAAGAGTAGAAGCAACCTGTAGAGAAGAAAATTGTTTGGATTTCCAGAACAGGTATAACAGTGGTCATAAAAAGGTTCAAGAGAATTGAAATCGAAAAAGTGCAATTGTATTTAACACTGAAACAGAAAATCACCATAAACCACGGCCTATGGCTCATCATAAATGTTTCTCTGGCCAAAACTGTTACAAGCTCTCCAGGTTTCTCTCTCCACATCCCCTCTTTTTTATTCTTCCATTCCTTTTATCAAACTTAATGCCAGGTCACCCTCACTCCCTCACTACCTTATTTTTGTTTGACATATCATACATTGGCCCATCTGTTACAACAGCACTAATAGTTTCTGCAGTAAACCATCCTCATAGCCTCTAGCATTGCCCTCCTTTGAAAGCATAGCCTTGTCCCCAAGGCTGAATTTTGGAAATTGACCTTGATGAACAGATTCATCCTCCCAAGTAGTATCCTGGCTATAACATCCTCATGTTATTGCCTCTAAATATCCGCCCTTGATTATCTACCTATTAGCCAAGACAGTCTAGGGTATAATGGAATCTGCCAACTCTACTTCTATTGTAACATTCCTTTTCAAATTTGGTGGAACACTATTCTTACTGGTATCATCTTTCTTTTGGCTTTTGGATTTCATACATGGTTACAAATTTTAATAGTGTTCTAATCTCCTCCATTGATTTTAATCCAATGGTTCTAAAGACTCCTCCCACTCTCATAAAAAAATATCATTCTCACTAGATATATCCCCTATATCTATATGTATATAGATATACATATAAATCAAAATGAGCACCATAAAAACAATAATCATAATCCAAATGACTAGAAGTCTAGAAGATGAATGAATCATTAACAGTTAACAAGATGAATTCACCTCCGGCTATAAACTTGATGAAGAGATGACATCAACCAGCTATGATCCTTCCCAACTGCAGAATTGAAATTCAAACCATCCATGGTAGCACCGGTCTCATTGTTATCAACTAAAAAATTTATCCTCCTATTGGTTACCTACAATAAGACAATAGCAATTCACAGTAATGCAATTGCAATATCTAAAAAAGAAACGATTTCACATCCTTGATGCATCTTTTCCACGATGAAAATCTATGCAAATCTACAACTCAAGGCTTTAAGGACCTCCAATATATTTCCATGTATTTTGGTTCTAGGAAACTTCCAAAAACTACAAAAACCATGGGTAAAAGAAAACAGTAACAAAATCCCATGTATCATTGGCCAGTGAATTAACCAAACAAAAAATTAAATATATCGCTTCATTCTTGTATGTGAAAAGTTTACTTATGACAATTTGCAGGCTTGTAGGTTGAAGAAAGCCAATTCTGCTATTTTCTTTTGGATCCTTTTTGGTGATGGTGAATATTTGGTTTGATTATAATTCTAGTAAACAATAAAATATGTGACAGTGTGCAACTTACACCACAGTTTGGTACATTTGGTTTTAGTGTATCCCTCATATTTTAAAGATTTCTATTTCTATGGCATATCACTTGATTCGGGATAATAGTAAGATTAGGTATTTGGCTTCCATTTGATGTAAAGCACAAAGACTCTTTAATGCTGTTTACTTAAAGGATTTATTGGGGGTTTGGGAAGCCTTGCCCCGCTAATGTTCTCTTAACTTCGATGCTTTGTTATGTAGCACTCCTTACAAAAAAAGAGGTCTATAAGATAATAATCAGATATAAAATTTTAATTTACTAACATCAATTGCAAAATATGCCTAGCACCCATGAAGCTCTAACGGGACTACTTTAAAAAAAACCATTGTAAATTCTTCATTATTTTTAACATCAGTTAAATGGCACTTGACCCAAACTAAAGGTATCTACCAAACCAAAATGTAAATAATGCAAACAACCATTTCATTAATAGATTATTATTTTTGTAGAAAATTGAAACACACTATCATTGCCTGTAACATCCTTTAAATACAAGAAATTAATAATCAATATCAATAAAAATAAAACTACCCATAAATTTATAACAGTCCATTATTAATTTGTAACAATTCATTACCTCCATAATTAAAACTCATTACCATAGAAATTCTACAATAAACTCTAACAATAAGTGCTGATCAATATTAGTTAACACTCCTCCTTGGATCAATAGCTATTAACACCAAGTTTCTCTCTGAAGTTCTCAAACCTTCATTTTGGAAGAGCCTTTTTAAAGATGTATGCCAATTGGTCTTCTGTCTAGCAATATTGTAATAAGACTTCTTCCTTTTGGACTTCTCTAGGAAAATAGAGCTTAACATTGAAGTACTTTGTCTTCTCATGAAAGATTGAATTATTAGAGATTGCAATTGCTACTTGATTATCTACAAACACTTTAGTTGATTCTGCTTGAGTCATCTGTAGATCAACAAAAAAAATTCCCAGCCACAAAGCTTAACAGTGGCCGCCGCAGCTATGAATTATGCCTCAACAGTTGATTGTGCCACAATATCTTGTTCTCCGAAGACCAAAACACTTCATAACCAAATGTAAAACAGAAGTCTGAAGTGCTTTTCATATCATCCAATAATCCTCCCCAATCACCGTCAGAAAATCCATGAAAATTAAATTCTTGGTTGTACTTGAACCATACTCCATACTTAACAGTTTCTTTGATATATCTAAGTACACGTTTAGCAGCTTGAAGATGTATTTCTTTTGCACAATGTAAGAACCTTGAGAGAACATTTACAATATGCAAAATATCAAGTCTTGTTGTTGTAAGGTACATGAGGCAACTAATAAAACGTCTAAAATCAGTCTCATTAACCTTTTCTACACCGTCTTTCTTGCCTAGCTTCAGTTTGTACCAAAGCAAGGGTCAACTAGATTATACCAAGTCGAGCTAATGGAGCAAATGTTTCAGAAAAATCAACTCCAAATACTTGAGCATAGCCCTTCACTACAAGTCTTACCTTGTGCTTATTAATGGAGCCATCTGCATTGAGTTTGGTTCTAAACACTCATTTAAAATCAATAACATTTTTGTGTTGGGGTCTAGGAACCAATTCTCAAGTTTTGTTCTTCTCGATCATGTTAAGCTCCTCCTGCATTGTAGCTATCCACTTTGGAACTTTTACTGCTTCGGTAAAATTTTCAGGCTCTAAAACAGCAGCATTAAATTTTTCATAAGTATCATAAAGTAATCTAGTTCCTCTAATAGGTGATCATCAACAGTTTCATCTCCTTTTAAAAGGATTTTTCCCATGCACAGCATTTGTAGGAGGCTTATTTAGTAGAAAAATAGTAGTATTAGCAGTCTCAGCCCAAAATTTCTTTGGAAGACCTCCCACATGCATCATGCATCTAGCCATCTCCATTATTGTACTATTCTTCCTCTCAACCACCATTTTGTTGTGGAGCATAAGGAGTAGTAAGTTGGTGTTCAATTTCAGTCTCTTCACAGAAAGAACTGAATTGATCTGAGATATACTCGTTCCTATTGTTGGATCTTATAACTTGAATTTTACAATCACATTGATTTTCAATCCAAGCTTTAAACCTCCAATAAAACTCATGCAACTTCAAATTTAAATCTCAAAAACTAAATCCAACACATTCTAGTAAAATCATCAATAAAGGCAAATGTAATATCAACTTCCCTTCCTTCAACAATGTTATATTTTTCACATACAATGATGCAGCATAGTTGAAATGTCTCAACCTTTTGTGGCAAAGCTCAGTAGCATTAATTGGGGTTGATACAGCACCCTACACCTCCTCCATAAGATCTAAATTAAAGTTTTTTCCCTTCATTTTGACCTTAAACAAATCATTGCCTTTTGCATCTAGAATATACACTTTTTTTTTTCAAAAAATACTTTGAAGCCCTTTTCAAGTAATTGGCCGACACTCATCAAATTTTGATTAATATCTAGTACATAAAGCACATCAGTAATGATTTAAGTACTTGAGCAGCTTTCCTTTAACTGAAATGCACTCAGCATTGCCAATTCTGACTTCTGAAATAGTTGTTTTGTCCAACTCCTTGAACAACTCTTCATCATAGGTCATGTGATATGTACATCCACTATCAATTAGCCAACTTTTCCTCTTGTTGATCTGCCACTTGACCTTCAAAATGACGCAGCCTTTTGTTCTTGCAAATTTTTACAATATGTCCAAGCTGATTGCATTTGTTGCAGTGTATATCAAACCTCTTCCAACATCTAAAATGCGAATGGTTCCTTTTTCCACAATGTTGACATGGAGGATTATTTGTCTTCTCATTTTCATTGAGCCTTTATTAGAGCTCTCTCATTTCTCAAAATTGTTCCATTGAGCCTTTTTCTTCCTTCCTTTGTAACCTTGATAGAACTTCAGTTTAGCTTGTAAAGCACCTTCAATCATGTCTTCCTCCCTCGTAAGTCTTCTTTGTTCTTCGGCTTGCAAAGCATACACCAATTCGTACAAAGTAATTGTTGAACATATTGTTGGAATTTTCCAAAGAAATGGTGAATTCAAATCTCTTAGGAACAATCACAAGGATTTTTTGGACTATCCTTATATCAGAAAACTCAGTTCCAGACAACCTCATATTGTTGACAATGCTTAAGAGTCTGTCAAAATACTCTTTGATTGTTTCTAACTCCTTCATTCGCTGCATCTCAAACTCTATAATTAAATTTAGCACTTTCATCCCTTTGACTTTCTCATTTCCTTCATACTCCTACTTGAGAAAATCCCAAATTGTTTTGACTGACTTCAGAGTCATAATTCTTGTAAAGATTGCATAAGAAACAACAGAAAATAGATAAGATTTTGCCTTTGATCTTTGCAGTTTCCTCTCCTTATGATTTCTGATTTGTGCAAGTGTTGGATTGCCCGTTATTGGATCAATCACATAATCCTTCTCAACAGCCTCCGAAAGATCATTAGCATCAAGATAAGCCTCCATTTTGGTTGCCCATACGTGATAATTATCACCTTCAGATTGCATTTTAAACTCTCAAGTGTTTGGTAGAACTCTTAACCTCACCAGGTCCCTCAAGAACAAGAATGCTCAGACTACCACTTGTAGAAAATAGGAAAGAAATTCCCACTAGACTTATGAAAATGAAGACTGAAACACATACTTTCATTGCTTCTAACATCCTTTAAATACAAGAAATTGATAATCAGAAATTAATAAAAATAAAACTACCCATAAATTGGTAACAGCCCATTACTAATTTGTAATAATCCATTACCTCCCATAATTCCTATAATAAAAACTCAACCATAAAAATTCTATAGTAAAATCTAATTATAGGTGTAGATCAATATGATTATCTATTTTCATGAAATTTATCGAATTTACATAACGGGTGATCATGAAACAATATTATTTTTATTTCCACTTTTATTTTTGAAATTTTCTTTTGTTCTTGTCTCTACCAGAAAGGTAGAAACCTTCTGAAAATGCTTATCCTAATTGTTGGTTCAGTTTATGCATGGCGTAGGGAGCACACAATTCTACGAAAATCTGTCAAAATCTGTTTCTGGTTAATATCCTTCAAGTATAGGGATTCAGTTGAATAAGAGTACTAGTAGGAATTTAGTTATATATAAGTACTAATAGGGATTTAGTTGTTTAATAATCTAGTATATATATATATATACATATATATATATATCTGATGTATTGCCAACATAATTCAATTCAATAAATATAATTACTCTAATTCTTGAGAAAATCTATACTTATTATGTATAAGCAAATATAATCAAGACTGTTTCAAAGTAACTTATAAATTAGATCATTCACTTACTTGGAAGGTTCCCTGTAACACCCGAAGTGGTTGGACCATTGATGATGGTAGCTCGAGAACAATTCTTTCATCACGCTCACTTGGAATACACCCAGGTGCAAAGGCTGAAGAACTCTGAACAACTCCTTTATGACTTTGAAGTTGAATAGCATTGGATTCTAAAGGCGTTTGTACAATTTCATCGGCAGCTTCTGAAAATCTATGCTGACTTTCTGCAATACTATTGACCTTAGCATCCAAATTCTCAGTTTCCACCTGTTCTTCGTCTTTATTTATAGCCTCTATTGAGATTGCTTCTGTCGACAAAACCGGGGTTCTCTGGTAATTCTTATCACCTGAATAATCTTCATAGTTGGCTGCAGAACCTAAATGGTCAGATCCTCGGTAATTCCGCTTCATACATCTTCTCATCCGAGAAGAACTTTCCATAAAGTCTAGCTTCCAGAAAACCTGAACGTTATAAAGTAATCATCATGGTGACATCAATCACTAAAAACTTTTACCCAGATAAGATTTTGAGCGTCAGTTGGGCAGATAGAATACCCTCTAAGAATAGCCCATGAAGTAAAAAGAAAACATAAACATCAAAATCAGAGCATTGGCTCAAAAGAGAAGTAAAGTTTTTATGCAAAACCAAAAACCCTATCCATAAATGCCAAATTAAAAACACATTCTGCTTCTGAGTTCTAGGATTTTGTATACAACAAATAACAGCAAGCTATACACACCTTCCTAGTGTTTATTTATATTTTATTAAAAGAAAACTTATGGACAGAAAGAGATGAGAAGCTACAAAGAATGCAAGTTCGGTAACAACTTAGACAGATATATCAGAGCATACACGTAGCGGGCTGTATAAATGATCTGAAAAAGGCCCAAAAATACTTCTCATCTCAACCAACTGGTGAATAAGTTTGCACCATGCGCGAATGCCAGTACTGGTTCGACGCCGAGTTATTAAATCTACACGAGCACGCCTGTCAACCTGGCAACAAAGAAATACTTAACAAACAATATCTCAATATATTCCAAAAACCATAGTATCAATTAGATAACAAACCTCAGACCGCTGTATATTCCTTGCCGAGGCAAAACTGGCAACCATAACAGCAATAAATTTAAAAGATGATGCATTAAAATCTTTCTCATATACAGACTTTGTATCAACTGGCTGCAAACATTCTGTCCAAGCAACTTCCATTGCTTCAGTAATATTCCACCTCTTAACTCGCTCCATATCACTATCACTCCTTCGCTGTGCAGATGTAGCCATTGCAACAGCACTAAGGCCTCTTCCAGAACCAATCCTTGAAAATCGCTGTCGATCACGAGCAGCTGCGAATGCAGCTGCTTTTGTTGCAGCTTTGTTCTTTGGTAGAGGTGGTGTTTTATTGGGGACTTCTAAAGGTTTTTGAAAGCTTGAAAATGTAGAAAGCCTAGCTTGTTTGCGTTCCATTAATGAGGTATCACGCCTAAGCTGGGCACTTGTTGAAGGTGCGTGACTTTCACCACCAGAAGTACCAGCTGCAATCATAGCCAATGCCATTGCAGCAGGTGGAGATGCAAAAGCAGCAGCCCATGCAGGAGATATCATAGCAAGAGCAGCCTGAAAGAAATGTCAGAATGCACAATAAAGTTAATAGAGCAAAATCATGTGAATGAATAGAATATGAGCTTAATAAAGAAGTTGACTTTAAGCAGACAACTTGAACTGTCTTGAACTGTCTTGAACATGTATTATTGCAGTGACTAGCAAACAAAACCAGAAGTATTCAACTTTCAATAGTTAGCACTCAGTGAAAATCCCAGTAGTCACAATTGGTAGTAGAAAGTTTCATGAAACATAAAAGCAACAATATAGAGAGAAAGCCAAACTAGTAGAAGACTATTAGAAACTGGTATTTAAGAAACTAATGGATAGAATGATAAACTGAATATTATTGATATAAGAATTCTGCAGTAACTATCAACAGTAGCAATTACAGAACAAAAGGAAACATTTGCTGCAATAGGAATAATAAACTGCTAATAACCAACATAATCCTCTAGGAATTAGAGAGCCTAGTCTTTCCCAAACCAACCCAACATACAAAATTCCCAATGCCTATCCCATACCCCTATTCTCTTTTTATTTTGTACTTAAATGGAAGTTACAAAACAGTTATTACAGCAGTTACAATATTAAAATGGCAGTTACTAACATAGACAAATCCCATCTCATTAAAAAATGGCAAGAATGAGAACAATACATGCAAATACGCATATAGACCACAGGCAACTATGGATGTATAATGCATGCACATATATCTATTTCAGTTTGTAAACATTGAAAAGCACATGCACATTAAAATACCTCAACTGGCTGGGTGTCCACTGTGAGTTCATTATCATCCACAGTAAGAGGATTGAAACCATCAGCTGTTGCAAGTTCATGAATTCCAGCCAATAGGGGTCGCCACTTTCTTAACACAGCAGCAAATGGTGGTAAAATAGCCTCAAGGTACATTTTACGAAGAGGCTTTTGGTCTATGCTAACAGCATGGTATACCTGGATATATGTTGTACTAGTAATTACAATGGTTGTGCACAAAAGCAAGATAAATGGCACATGCTATGGATAACACATCAAGCAAAAAGGAAAATTTAGAAGATGAAAATACTAACCTCGGAATACAGCACGCATGATGCTGCCAAGACTCTTTGTTTCTTAGAATCAGAAACTGGCATGTTAAGAACAGGTGAGAGAACACTGTCAAAACAAATTAACAAAATCAGACATCAATAACATATCAGGTTTAGGTGCAAAGATAAAGAGCCAGAATGGAGACTCAGAATAGTAGAATATTAAATTAATATATGGTGTATTGTGATGTAATTATACAATGCACAAAACACTAATGCCTAATTATGAAAGGATTAAAGATTGATACTAGACTTCTAACCCTAATGAAACAAGCAAACAAACAACTTACTAAAGATAATAAAATCCTTGAAAATGAAAAAGTTCCAAAACAAGATAAGATCCATGCATTCGATTCCACCTAGGATAAAATTTGGTCGTTGTTGCATCGCTTCGCATGTGATTTGCATCGCATGGTATGGTGGTGGATTCTCCTATTCTCATCCATGCTAAATTGTGTCATCCTAGTCTTACCAAGCTACAACAAATGGGGTCAAGTCTTTCAAAAGTGTTTACTTTGTCTTTGAGGGTGTTAGCTTGGAAAACATGTATGTAGTTATTTTCCTAGACAAGCTAAATTTTACATCCTCCCATACCAACTTGAGATACATGAGCAAAATATAAGATGGAAAACATTGAGATCCCACATCAACAAGAGATATAACCAAATTAGTGCAAGGCTCAACTAATCCTCACACTGAAGCTAGCTTTTAGGGTAGAGTTATGCCTAAACCCAAATTTCAAGATGGTATTAGAACCTATCCTAGATGTATTTGTCATGAATTTTGGCTTCTTACCTTTCTACTTGTTATTCCTCTCTATAAATAATGGTTACAACCTATAAAAGTAATTACCTCTACTTATTACAATATAAGGGAAAAAATCAATTTCTGATTTTGTCTATCGTATTCTATAAAAATAGATAAATACAATAAAAATAGATAAATACAATTAATGAGGGATATTATTTCTTGATTCACATTCCCCGTCGAATTGATGTGGCTGGTCAATGAGCATCAACTTGCTAACAAGAAATTGGTGACGTGGGGGAGGAGCAACTTTGGTAAGAATGTCTGCAACCTGCAACTTAGTACTAATGTGGGGAAGTGATATAAAATGGTCATCATAGGCGTCAGAAATAAAATGACAATCTACTTCAATATGTTTAGTGCGCTCATCAAAAACAGGATTTGCAACAATTTGAATGGCACTTGTATTGTCGGCATAAAGAGATGTTGGCTTTGTTTGAGGAAATTCAAGTTCATCCAAAAGAACACGAAGCCAAATAATTTCAAAACAAGCAGCAAGCGTGGCACGATATTCAAATTCAATATAAGATTTAGAGACTCTCGCCTACAACTTACTTTTCCATGAGATCAACAATAGCCAAGAAACATGAACCAACAAGTAACAGATTTCTGAGTGTCAGGACACCCAGTCCAATCAACAGCACTATAAGCAATCAATTGAATAGTTGTTCCTGTGGAAATAATAGTCCACGATGAGAAGTTCCTTTCAAGTAATGAATTATACGACGAACTCCTGTCAAGTGAAGATAGCGAGGAGAATGCATGAATTGACTGACTTGTTGAACAACAAAAGATATGTCAGGGTGTGTAATAGTCAAGTAATTAAGGCTACTCACGAGTTGTCGATACTATAACGAATCAGGTAAAAGATCACCATCATCACGATGGTATTTAACATTAACCTCAAGAGGAGTGTCCACCGAATTAGCCGATTGGAGATCAGCCACAAAAATCAATTATGTGTTGATGGAGGAAAATGCCCTTGGATGAAAAATGAACCTCTTAGTACAAACGTATCCAAATTGTTTGCAAGAGAAACATTAGACATGTATAATTGCATATTGTTCTCTCCACAAATTTAAAAATCAGAATAACATTCTTGAATAGACAAACTACCTTGTTTGTAATCGGCTATCTTCAGCTCTAACTGAAAACGCTTGACAGTATTGTCTCGATTGTATATATGCTTCAAATAATTCCACATTTCTTGAGCAGTTGAAAAGGAGCACAGATTGTTGATCATTTGAAGATCAATAGTGCTGAGAATCGAAGAGATAATTTGAGCATCTTTGATTTACCATGCATCCAAAGCAACTTTCTCTGACGGTGCCTTCGAGACACCGTCCAAGTGACTCTATAATCTCTTCCCTTTGTCATACGTCTTAAACTGAAATTCTCCAGCAATGTAATTTTTACCAGTGAAGCGAACACAAAAATTGTCCTTTTCCTTTTCTGAGGCCATTTGATGTCACGTGCAGAAAAAAATTGAATACAAAAAAATACCACCAAACAGTGCTGAAACAGAAAAATGCTGACCAAGAGAAGACCCAAATCACCAAAAATAATACCAAACAGGGCCATAACAAAAATATTGACCAAGAGATGTCCAATGGCACAAATCTAGCAGAAACCAAGCCACATGCAGAACAACAACATAAAAACAATTGAGGAAGATCACAAGCACGTGAATCACAATCGAATAATAAGAAGCACGCCGGTACTCGGAGTTGCAAGCAGCAGAGAGAGCAAAACCAAGATTTGCGGTTGATCAGTAGTGAGAGCCAAATCAGAACTCCCCCAAAATCACGATCAGACCAAGGTATTGCGAGCAGAGAGGGAATCGCAAATCACAAAAAACTCTCAAGCAAAAAAAGAGACGAACCGGGAAGGGAATTGCGAAAACTTAAACCAAGGAAATTTTAGGATTGCAACCTAGCTGATACAATGTCATGAATTTTGGCTTCTATCTTTCTGCTTGTTATTCCTCTCTATAAATAATGGTTACAACCTATACAAGTAATTACCTCTAAGAAAGCAGATAAATACAATTAATGAGAGATATTATTTCTTGATTCACACTATTATAAGGCTACTAGTGTTTTTCCATGCTCCAGATGTCGAGTCATGAGTGTAAAGAAGGTGTTCAAAATCTTATATCTCTATTATTGGGTCGAATTGATTTGTCCATGCTTCAGATATTTGGGCTTGAGCATGAGGGGGTGTGCTGAGATCCCATGCCGGCTAATCCTCATCAGTTGAGAGTGTTTTTTGAGATTGAATTTGGCCCAAGTCCATTCTAAGAGAAATGGTACTATTCTAATTATGAGTGATTTGATAACTCAGCATAATGTCTGTATTTATGCTCATAAAGATTAGAAGGCTAATAAATTCTACATACAATATACTAAATGATTATTGCTTATGCTATTTCCTAAGGTCTATTTGAATCTACTCTACTTATATACAATGAATGTAAGCAAGTGGAGCAATAAAACTTATGAACATTAATTCTGAATCTATCTCCAACATTACAGATTAAGCAGTGAAATATTTTTCTGTTTGAACTAATTGTTTCAAACTATTTTTGCTTTAGTTACAGTAGGAAGTAAAAAGGTATATTTAACATCTAAGTACTTGCTGACCTACAGAAAAATGAGCAAATGTCAATGTAGCTGTTCTTGTATGGAATTTTCCATATAATGATCAAATTTATTCCAAGAGTAATTTATCAATCTAGGGATAAAAAAAGTGTGCTGGATGTAAGTTAGATCACGGAGATTGCTTTACCTCCACAAAAGTGCTGAGCATGATTTCCTTCCTTCAGATATCGCATTCTCAGTACTTACAGTTCTGACCAGCCTCTTTTCTTCCGCGTCATCCTCTTCCCTCATATATAGAAGAACCATCCTAAGCATGCACAAGAATGGTTGGTCACTGTCTAATAACTGGTATAATGCAATCATTGCACCCATTCCGGTACCTGACCCTCTACCTATACCAAGACCACCACCAAGCCCAGAATCATCTAGTAACAATGTTTGGAGCATTGCCACAGACTTCTTAACCAAAGGAAGCTCAATCCAGTTGCCACTGGCATCTTTCTCCAAAGAAGATTTCCAAACATCCCATCCACTCCCACCACCACCAAATGAAGCTGTATTTGAAGGAAGGCCAACACCATACCACAAACGGCTCCTATATTTCCACCCAATTGCTAAATCCTTAGCACATGACCCATATGATACAAAAGCACAAGAAACAGCCTCATATGGCTCAGCTGCTGCTGCTGCTGCAAGCCGTTCAATAGTTGAAGTAGAGATCTCACCATTTGCATCAGCCATTGAAGAAAGGACCTACAATATTTTACAGCATAAGTCTGAGCAGTGTAACACTAAACATAGAAAAGACTATAGAGAGAAAAAGTGACGGGGGCTGATAAAGTTATACTAACAAGACTGCAACTAAACTAAAAGAATGCAAAAAATGGCAAAAAGCTACCTGTTAAATCCAAGGGGTATGCCTAAGAGTTGGAGATAAGACATTGTAAAAAAGAATTTTAAAGGCATATAAGCAACATATTAGTAATTTTCCAGAAAACGCTTATAAAGAATAGGATGATATGCAATTTCAGAGTTTGCAGGAATATGGGAACAGCAATAGAGACCAAATTTTTCTGTTTATGACATAAGCATTTATGCATGATACTCTTAAATTACTGTATTCTCACATCGAGAGAGATTCCCCCAGAATTACTAGATGATGATGTACGATCACCCAAAACTTCTGTTGATTCACCGATTATTGACATTGATGTTGAGTTCTTATTGATTGGATAAAAGAGAGAAAGAGGAGATGGAGAGCCATCTGCAACACGCAAAGAGGAGGATTGTTTGCTCTGTAACCGTAAATGATCCTCAACAAGCATAAGTATCACAATAGCATTTTCTACTAAAGCCACAGACAGGTGAGTAGCATTCTCTGCCTCTGCCTTAGAGTCGTTTGGAGACAAACCCTCAGCTGCAACCCCAGCAGCTGCCACAGCAATATTTTGTGTCTGTAGTAAGGAAAATATGAATGTAGACATTAATGACATTCTTTACAACAAACATTGAGAAATATAAATAATTTCATTTGTATTTATTCTTGTACATACTGTTGAAAAATGGTGTAATCCTTATAATATTTGATTTATACTCCCCCTGTACTCAAACTTACACACAGATAAAGAATAATAGGTACCCTTATTTTATTTTCTTGAAGTGTAATCAAAAAATTATTTTTATTTCCTAAACTATCCTTGCCTTTTCATTTATTTTTGTATGGGAACTTGTTTCATTGAAATATATTTTGAAAATAATAGCACTAAATAGGGTGCAATTAGTTAGAATTTTCTTATATTTTGGTCCACTAAATATGACTACTTTTTTATTTATATTTTAGTCTGGAGTAGTATTTACTAACATATTATCTTCCTTATTTTACTTCTATGTAAATATTCCCGATTTTCTTGTATATATCTCTAACATAATTAAATTGATATACAAAATATTTTAACCAGTGCTTTCGCATTTCTAGGAATGTAACATTTTTTTTATAATCAAATTATGTTTCACTATCTTTCTCCTGCCATGAATGATATTGCCTTTATTCTCAACTTTTCTACTATGCCTCAATCTATGGAACGTTTTAAACTAGGAAATGTATATGTAGAAAACACAAACAGCAAGTTATAACCCCCTTCTCGACACTGATTCGCCACCTAATCCTGTAGCGGTTGCACCACAACGTTCTGGTATAGCGTCTAGCGCACAAAATAGATATTCACCAGACAAGTATATTTCCTCACATACTTCTTTGTCTGCATCTCTCTCTAGCATATCTATTCCTACTTGTGACTCACAGATTGTTAAAGCCATGAGCTGGACAAAAGCAATGAATGAGGAACTTCAAGCTCTTCAAGAGAATTTCACATGAGATATTGTCTCTTATCCTCCTCATATCAAACCCATAGGCTGCAAATGGGTGCATTATGTCAAATTGAATTTTGATGGGTCCCTCAACTAGTACAAGGCTCGATTGGTTGCCTTAAGAAACAAGCAGGAATGTGGAATTGATTATGATAAGACATTTGCACCGGTAGCGAAAATGAAAATTATTTGCATTATACTCTTTATAGATGTTTCTAATGGGTGGACTCTTCATCAAATGGATGTGAAGAATGCATTTTTTCACGGTGATCTCACTGAAAATATTTATATAACTCTTCCTCAAGGTTTATTTTCTTCATCTAATGGTGTTTGCAATCTCAAACACTCTTTATATGGTTTGAAACAAGCACCTACAACATCGTATGAGAAATTTTGTTCCACTCTACTTGGGTTTTATTTCACTCAGAGTCAGTATGACTCCTCTTTATTTATTCATCGCACATCTACAGGCATTGTTCTACTCCTCTTTTATGTTGATGATATGGTCATTATTGGATCTGATCAGGCATACATCCAAGAACTTAAATATCAATTACAAACTGCATTTCATATGAAAGATTTTGGTAACTTGCAGTATTTTCTTGGCCTTGAGGTTCATTCTACCTCCAAGGGTATATTTCTTCATCAGCATAAGTATGCGACAGACCTTATTTCTATGGCAGGCCTCCAATCAACTAATTCGATAGATACTCCTCTTGAGGTTTATGTGAAATATCACCAAGACGAGGGTGGCCTATTAACATATCCTTTATTGTATCGGCAACTTGTGGGTAGTCTTAATTATTTGACAATTACCCAACCTGACATATCATTTGTTGTTCAGCAAGTACGTTAGTTCATGCACTCTCCTCATCACCTTCACTTGGCAGCAGTTCGCCGCATAATTCGTTATTTGCTAGGTACCTCTCAACAAGGTCTTTTCTTTCCCATTGACACAGTTCCCAAATTGATTGCCTATAGTGATGTTGATTGGACTGGGTGTCCCGATATTCGGCGATTTGCCACGAGTTGGTGCATGTTTCTCGGTTCTTCATTGATATCATGAAAAAGTAAGAAACAAACAAGAGTCTCTAAATCATTCACTGAATCAGAGTATCGTATCATGTCTACTGCTTGTTCTGAGATAATTTGGCTTCGTGATCTTTTGGCTAAACTTGAATTCCCTCAAACAGAGTCGACGTCTCTCTATGCTGACAATGCACGTGTTATTCAAATTGTTGCAAATCCTATTTTTCATGAGCGCACCAAACATATTGAAATCGACTGTCACTTTATTCGTGGGCCTATGATAATCAGATTATATCCATCTCTCATATCAATACTCAGTTTCAAGTTGCAGACATTCTTACCAAAGTTGTTCCTCACCCGCGCCATCAGTTTCTAGTTAGCAAATTGATGCCCCTTGACAAGCCGCATGAATTAGTGGGGGGATGTAAATCAAGAAATAATATTAATTTGTAATTATATTTATCAGTTTTCCTAAAATAAATTAGACAAATCAAGATTTGATTTGATCCCCTTAATTTGTAATTATTAGATATAAATGTTGTAACTATTATTTATACTGAGAAGTATCAAAGCAAAAGGCATCAAGCCCTATTTTGTGACACATATGCCTCCTTTTCTCTATGGTTGCCACGCAGCATTGACCATTGTATCACTTATACATAAAAAATGTCTATCTCCATGGAGATTTAGAAGAATGAGTATATCTAGAGCAACATCTAGCTTAGGAGTGTCATGGATATGTATTTCATCTTCACAAGGCTTGCATGGTCTCAAATAATCCCTTTAAGCATGGTTTGAAAGATTCAACAATGTTCAAAAATATGGCATGGTTCGCAGTGAAGCTAACTGCTTTGCATTTTATAAATGCTCCTAATATCAATTTATTTATGTGATTGTCTATGTTGATAATATAGGCATTACAAGTGATGATCACGAGAGGATTGCAGGACTTAACAACGTCAAGTCCATCAATTTCAGCAAAAAAATTACATTGACTGCAATATTTCCTTGGAACTGGGGCAACTCAATCGAAGGCAAGTATCAGAATTTCCCGAGAAAACTATGCTCTAGATATCTTAGAAGAGACGAGTATGTTGGACTGCAAACTGATTGATACTCCTATAAATTCAAATGTCAAGTTGTTGGCTGGGAAGTTGAATTACTTGCCATGACAAGGCCAGATAATTATATCTTGTTAGTTGGGAAAGGTCTAGTATACACAAACACGGGCCACATGGATATTGTTGAATACACATATGCACATCGAGTAGGATGACCATCCAACAGACGGTCCACATCACGGTATTGTGTTATTATTATAGGCAATTTGATTTCTTGGAAAAGTAATAAGCACGATTTTGGTATATCGAATGTGGAGGCTTAGTTCAAACTATGGCGCTCAGTACATGTGAGTTCATATGGCTCCAACATCTTCAAGAATTACGTTACTCTAAAATAGGCACTATGAGTCTCATTTGTGATGAACAAGCAGCCTTACACATAGCCTCTAATCCAATCTTTCATGAATAGACCAAGCATATTAGGATCGATTGTCATTTATTTATGAAAAGATAACATCTAGCGAGATTGCAACTTCTTTTGTTGGTTCTCATAATCTATTAGCACATATTTTCAGTAGGTCTCTTCGAGGACCAAGGATGGCATACATATGTGACAAGTTCGATGCATACAATTTGTATGTTACAGCTTGAGGGGGAGAGTGGGGATATGGCATAATTATTAGAATATTTTTTATTTATGTTTACTAAGATATTATCTTCCTTATTTTCCTTCAACACAAGTATTCTCTATTTTCATGTATATATTTCTAAGTAATTAGATTGATATAGGACAGATTTTAATCGTTATTATCACAAGATTCCCTTTGTACAGTTATCATTATAAATACAAAACATTGGGAGCTAATCTCTCAAGCTATTTAACACCAAAACATTATTCTCAAATCATACATAATTTTAATTTCTAAGGGGGAGAGAACGGTGATGTTGATAACCAAAACTGACTTCAGGGAAAAAAATATATTAGTAGACAAAAAGGACAGAATTATCAATAATGATAGAAAACAATATGCACCTGGGCCTGTAATTCTCCGGCTGCAAAGTCCAGCAAGCCACCTAAGAGTCTTCTCTTAAATATAGGTAACGATTCTTCACGTCTTCAAGACATTAACCAAGGAAGAATGATTATATAAGTCCCGATGACAAAAAGTTAAATATGTTGCAAGAAACAATTTATCAAGACGAGAATAATATGGTATTATACATAAATTAGAAGTCTTCTCCAAAATTCTTTATAATTCTTTTCAGAAAATTTGGAAAGGATGGTAGAATTTTATTGAGAGAACCACGTAAAAGAAGGAACATGATACCATATTGACAGCTTGATGCATAATAGTAGAAAGGGAGAAGTAAAAATTACGAAGGCTCAAAATAGATGTACAAATTTACCTAATTCGCTGTTCTCCTGTGCTAGATCCACCAACAATAGAGAGCCATTCTGCACAATGAATTGTTGCTTCAATATCCTACATATATTGAGCAAAATAACAGAACATGAACAAACCTAATAAAACCAGAATCATGCAATCAAACATATATGCACATGTAAAAAAATAAAAGAATAAAAAGAATAAAATAGGCATTCACATGAAGGAAAATAATAAAATGTGTCATATAGGGCATTTGTAACAGCACTCAATAACACATAAATTCAAAGAAATGTTCAAGAAGCCCTTCAACAACCTGAGTGGGCAACAACTGTAGCAGAAGAGATTCATGCATTGATTAAAAATAACACTTGGGAAATTACTGCTCTACTAGAAGGAAAAATGCAGATTGGATGTGAGTGGATATTCTCTATCAAGTACAATGCTGATGGGAGCATAAGCCATACAAGGCGCGATTAATAGCGAAGGGATTCACTCAATCATATGGCATAGACTATGAAGAGACATTTGCTCCAGTGGCCACACTTAACTCAATACGAGTCATATTATATGTGGCTGCAAACTTGGATTGGCCACTACACCATATTATATGTACATAATTAAATTACTTGTACTATTTATACTCCATATATAATCAGTTTCATCATCAAGTGAATAAACAATCACTTTTCTGCATGAACTAATGGCAGGAACTGGATCTTTGTTGTGACGACTATTGGAGGTTTACTAAAGACAACGGTTTGTCTCTTAAAATACAAGAGAATGACTGTGTCTTGGTATTACTAGTTTTGCTTCATTAAACAACACAACAAATTCAAAGGTTGAGTTCTCAGAAAGGTTCTCTTACCAACAATCCAGAAAAAAATTCAGAAGTAAGGAGAGAAGAGTCTCAATACAGCGTCATGATGGGTAAGTCTCATGTTGCTGAGGTAAAAGGCTCTACCTTGCTTGCTACAAAGAACTATCATGAAGAAGGGAAAAAGATGGGAAAAACCATGGAGTGAGCATTGAAAACGTCCATGGCATACCTCTGAAATTTGTTGAAATTGTTAGAATATTAGAAAATATCTCATAATTATATTAAAGTATCTTGAGTGATTTTCTATGATCAATTTATAATCATAGAGATATCTTATAATATCTCTCATTATTATTATGATTTATTCTTGATTTAGGATTGAGTCTATGTTTCTCTATAAATAGAGATTAGTATTGAGCCTTTTGTAATCAAGATAGCATAAAGCTATTATCAATAATATTCAAACCTTTATTATTTTATCTCCTCATTTTCTCTAAAATCCCACAACTTCAACAGAAATTTCCATAACAAACCTCAAAGATGGAAGAAAAAAGGGATAAAATGAAGGTTGTGCTCTCCAATCATAGTCTAGTCTTTTTAAACATTACCCTCCTTAGAGTCAATCATAGTCATACATGGATTATCAATCATGTTCTATCGATCATATGAACAGAGTCTAGTCTTTTTTCTTCATATAATCTATGTGTAGGTAACCACAAAATTAAGATTGCATATGGCTCTCGTTCAACCATTGTACGGAAAGGTTTTGTTGTTCTATCAGCCTTGCTAACACTTAAGAGTTGTTATAGTTAGTTAGTTAGTTAATAAGGAAGTTTGGACTATTGTGTATACAGGGAGGGGTATGTAGTTAAAAGAGGATATCTTTTGAATATTGGGAAGTTGTGAATAAAGTAGTAACTCTATTGTGAAGGGGAAACCCTTAGAGGAGATAGTTCTCTCTTATTTTTTAACAAAAGTATTCTTTCTTTTGAATCCAATTATTGGGTTTCTAACAATTGGTTTGACCTGTCGGAAGTCCGAGAAATGCCAGCGGTGCCAGAAATGGAGGAAGTACAAATAGTGAATTTTCCTATTTTTGTGAGGATACACACCCCATTGGGTGGATTGCAAAGGCTGAAAAGACTTGAGGTGCAAGAAATTCATGGGGTCGATAAATTGCAGTGGGCACTCATTAGCATGGATGATTGGACAGTGTTTTGGTTTTGTTTTTGGCATCAACAAAACCAAAATCCAAACTAGGAATCATTTTCCACGGGTCAGATCAGAAGATTTGGAGGGAGAAACAGTGGCCATAATGAGGGATCAACAATGGAGGGAAACAGACCAACATACAAGTTTTCGGTGAGACGAATGAGTTGGAGGCACAACCTTCTCCAAAGATGATCTTGTCGAGGCAACAAGAAAATATTTATGAAGGAGATAACCACCAAGAATCTTGTTCTTCGACAAGAAAGTTGGGTGATGAGACTAGTCTAATGGGTTTGGTTCAACAAGGCAAGAAATAAATTTAAAATCAAACCGGTCAATGGAAACAATGCTGGAAAAACAAGAAACAGAAAACAGTACTTAGTTGCATTAGCAAGAGATGAACCAGTTATCAAGATTGAGGTTGCTATCAAAGTTGGAGATGTACCAGCATAGACTCACTGTTTTCAAAACCTAGAGCTGGTGGACATGACAGCAGAGGCTGAGAAACAAAAATTACGGTCTACATCACCCCAGCCTAAGTCGTTCTTTGAGGTATACAGGTATGCAAAATGGGCACTATGCAAGTTGGGACTATTTTTAGATTGAATGGGTCAGGCACAATATGATATTACTATTTGCTGGGTGCAAGAACAGAGGGTCTTAGGTAGCCAAATTTTCATTGGGCCTAACCCAAGGCACATCTATCCCAATTCAAAATTCTGGTGGCTTTCCTTAGAACTTCATAACCCATGTGATTTTTTACTAGATTGTTAGCTAGTTTTGATGCCAAGCAAAAACATTCCCCTGTGATGTTTAGGAAATATTTCTCCTTATTTACAACAATTGAGGTGGTAAGTACTACATGAAAGTGCAAAACGATCAGATCTAGAAAGAAGATTTCAACCCTCGCTTGAAATTGGCTTATCAAGCTCCCAACAATGGATCTAGGAGGGCAAACTTTTGTTTTTCTACAACCAATGGCACAAGGAGAATATAGTATTTCAACCTTGAGGACAAGGTTGTTTTGAGGAGGGGGTGTATTTAGGATATAGAATAATAGATATTAGAATAGTTAAGAGTTTTAATAGTTAGTTAATAAGGTAGTTAGAATGTTGTGTATAAATAGGAGGTTATGTAGTTAGAAGTGGATATCTTTTGAATATTTTGAAGTTGTAAATAGAGTAGTAACTCTATGTCAAGGGGAAACCCTTGTGGAATCCAATTATTGGGTTCCTAACACAATCCTAGAACTGTTATTGGGTCAAGATCTATATTATAACACTTGCATTTGTCCAAGAACTGACAATGCACCCCAGATAGTATTTTTTTCTTTCCTAGCGAATAATTTTTGTTACATTAAAAAACAAAATAAAAGGAAGCAAAGGTTCTTTTATATCTCTGCAAGTACAATAATAAATCATTTTCAATATTAATGTCAAATTCAAGTTTCATCTAATAGTTTGACATTCAAAAGTTACAACTTCGGCCAAAGAAACATATATTTAATACATGTGTTACAGGAAACAAATGATTGCATGAGTAGGTTGTAGACAAGACATCATGAAGTGCATAACCTAAATAAGAAAAGTTAATAATTCAAAAAAAAATATCAACCTTCCATCCATCCTTTTGACGCATTGAATGCTCTAGAATGATGATAAGGAAGTTATGTAAGAGGTCTTCTATGTCTCTTAGGCTTGTCGAATCAGATGGTTTGCTTGGACCCAACTGTCAAAGCAAAGAATATAAGTAGCATAGTTGAAGAAGTATGCATAATAATTATTAATTACAATATTATAACATAAAATAGTAACTTTGCACAAAAATTTTACATGTATTTACAACAAGACAACACTATTTATGTATTTTTTAAACTTATAGTTTGTATACTTTGTTTACATATAGGAATAACATTTATTAAAGAGAAATAAAAGAAAGTAAAGAATGGAGAGTTTTGTTTAATTAAGGTGAAACATATGGTCAGCTCCTCAATCCGTCAAAGTGCAAGTTCTTTGCAGATTCTATGTCTTTGCCCTGTATTAATGAGCTTCAGGACTTCTTGGGTTTTAATCATGGTCTCTGTTGAAGAATCGGGAAATCAAATGTGATTATCTTTTATTTTATATTATTTTGTTTATTTTTATTTTATGATTATGTCATTATTACTCAATATAACTATTGTAATTTCTTTTTTTATATACACAGCATAGGGATGTAGTTATAAAATATGAAAGTATTTTGCCTTTTACTTTCTTCACAGTATCTAGAGCTCTTGCTTAGGTTTATGTGAAGCTTTCCACAACCCAGTGGGGTTTGGGACTCCAAACTTAAAAGGGCATCAACATTTTGTTTTTAAATTGTGAACAACCCGTTGTGCGACCCGACCCTTTTTTTTGTCTACCTAATGGCACACAATACCCTATGGAAGGCAGCCCTTATGGGTAGCGGCGGCGGCGATGGTTTGGGTGAAAAATTAAAAGTAGTCAGTAACGCCGACAATATTGGTTTAGGCACTGGGGCCCTGGCGGCGGCGGCCCAAGATGCAGTGGCGACTGGAATGGTTTATCTAACAATGGTTTTTCCAAAAAAAATTGGCCATGAGGGAACTTCTAATGCCCTCAAGGTTGAAATCCAGAAACTCAATGGAAAAACTTATGTCGAATGGTCCCAAACCCACAAGATTGATACTAAACGGTAAGGAAAAATATGGTTTCCTCACAAGAGAGATGCAAATGCTTGCCACAATTGATCCGAATTACAGGTTTTGGAAATCTGAGAACTCTGTTATTATTGTTTGCCTACTAAGTAGTATGGTTTCCTTTTATATTTTTGCCTACTGCGAAGGAAGTTTAAGAGGCTATCAAAGAAGCATATTTTGATATTCATAATTCTTCTCAAATTTTCGATCTCAAATCACGATTGTGGCATGCCAAACAAGGAGATATATATGTCACTGCCTATTATAATAAGTTAATGACACTATGGCAAGAATTGGATCTTTGCTATGATGATTATTGGAAGTGTTGTGAGGATAGTATTATGTTTCTTAAGAGACAAGAGAACGAACGAGTATTCATGTTCTTGGTTGGACTTAATAAGCGGCTTGATGAAGTCTAAGGCAGAATATTGGGAAATATTTCATTGCCATCACTTCGGGAAGCATTCTTAGAAGTTAGAAGAGAAGAGGCGAGACAAAATGTTATAATGGGTAAGTCGCCTTCTGTTATTGAGGTTTAAAGCTTTGCCCTAGTCACTAAGAATGAAGACGGAAAGAGAGATGGCAAGAAACCATGGTGCGAACGTGATACATGTTAGAAGCTCCATGGAAAACCTCTAAATTAGAAGAAAAAGGGAGGAAACGAAGGTCACGCCCTCCAAGCCGATACCTCTGATCAAGAGAAGCAGTCTCTTTCAAACCCATCTCCTTTCACCAAGGAACAGTTATACCAATTGTACAAATTCCTTGAGTCTCAAACCCCTTCTTGCTTTATAGCTCAAAGAGCTAATTTTCCAAATATTGTTCTACTTAGTGTCACTCCCAATCATACTGGGATTATCAATTTTTGTGCTACTGATCATATGAATAGGGAGTCGAGTCTGTTTTCGTCTTATAGTCCTTGTGCAGGTAACCACAAAATTAAAATTGCAGATGGCTCTCTTTCAACCATTACAGGGAAAGGTCTTGCTATTTTGTCACCTGTGTTAACTTTATAAGATGTCTTACATGTTCCTAATTTATCATGCAATCTGTTATCCATTACTAAATTAACAAAGGATATAAGTTGTCAAGCTAACTTCTTTCATTCTCATTGTACTTTTTCAAGATTTGAGCACGGGAAAAATGATTGGCAATGCTAAGGAGAGTGGAGAACTCTATTATCTTGATAATGGAAGCGACTTCAAAGACCAACCTCAAATGAGTACCTGCTTTGAATCTATTTTTGTTTCTTCTAATAATGATTATATTATGTTATGGCATTTACGGTTAGGATATCCTAGTTTTCCGTATTTGAAACATTTGTTTCCTAAATCATTTTCTAAGAATGATACGTCTTCATTTCATTGTGAAACTTGCGAATTTGCTAAACATAATTGTTCTTCTTTTTCTACACAACCATATAAACAATCAAAAACGTTTGCAATTATTCATAGTGACGTTTGGGGTCTAATAGAATAAACACATTTTCTAATAGAAAATAGTTTATAACTTTTATTGACGATCATACTAGAATTTGTTGGGTTTATTTATTGAAAGAAAAATCGGAAGTTGGACATGTTGTCAAAAATTTCTTTAAAATTGTGCAAACTCAATACCAAACAAATATTCAAGTCTTCAGAAGTGACAATGGTAAAGAATATTTGAATATACTTTTGTCCGATTTTTTTCTAGTTCATCAAAGTTCTTGTGTCAACACACCCCAACAAAATGGAATTGCAAAGAGAAAAAATAGGCATTTTTTTGAGGTTGCTAGAGCTTTACTATTTGCAAATAAGGTTCCAAAATATGTGTGGGGTGAAGCTGTTTTAACTGCATCATATTTAATTAATCGTATGTCATCCAAAGTTTTTTATTTTCATACCCCTCTTGATGTTTTTCAAAATTTCCATTGAGTAGTGTCTATGTTGATTTGCCACTAAAAGTTTTTGGTTACATTGCTTCTGTTCATGAACATAAACAACTTAACAAACTCAAGCCACATGCAAGAAAATATGTGTTTATCGGTTAGTCTCCAACTCAGAAGAGGTATAGGTGTTTTGAACCAAAACCAAAAAGAATTTTGGTAAACTTGGATGTTACTTTTGTTGAAAATCAAGACGCTCTAAAATTTCCAAAAAATGTACTAGACGTTGTAAACAGTTCTAAGTTGTCTACTATAGAAATTCCAAACAATGTACAAGACGCTCTAAAATTTCCAAAGTGGAAGAAAGTTCTTGTAAATAGGTATTTACTGTGAAATATAATTATGATAACACAGTTTAAAGATACAAGACACGCTTGGTTGCTAAAAGATTTACTCAGACATATGGCATTGATTACTCATAGACTTTTGTTCCCGTTGCCAAATTAAACACTATTAAAGTTCTCTTGTCCTTGGCAGTGAATTTAGATTGGTCTCTTAACCAATTTGATGTAAATAATGTTTTTCTAAATGGTGATTTGGAGGAGGAAGTATACATGGATAGTCCACCTGGCGTTAAAGATAAGTTTAGTTCAAATGTGTGCAAACTACAAAAATCCCTTTATGGTCTCAAGCAATCCCCAAGGGTTTGGTTTGAAAAATTCACTCGATCGGTCAAAAGGCAAAGATATATGCAGGGACAATCATACCATATTATGTTCATGAAGTTCTCTAATGTTGATAAAATTGCAATTCTAATTGTATATGTAGATGATATTATTCTCACAGGAGATGACATTGTTGAGATGGAAAGATTGAAGAGAAATTTGACAAAAGAATTTGAGATCAAAGATTTAGGCGCGCTTAAATATTTTTTTGGTATGGAAGTTGCTCTCTCAAAGAAGGGAATTATGTTTCTCAAAGAAAATAGATCCTAGATCTTTTAGAAGAAATTGGGATGAGTGGGTGTAGACCAGCAGATACTTCTATAGAATTAAATACTAAACTTTGGGAGAAAGGCAATATTTCTGTTGAGATTGGAAGATACTAGAGGTTGGTCAGCAAACTTATTTATCTAGCCCACACAAAAGATGTTGCTCGGTGGTTGATCGAGGTTGAGGAATATTTTGATGCAGGAGGCTTATGTAAAAAAGAAGACCAAATACCAGAAGTTGTGCAATGATGAGTGGTCCAGCCCTATCATGGTATCAACTATGGGTTAGCAAATCCGAATGCCCCTTGGGAAGGATTTTACAAAGGCAATTCTCAAGCAACTTCAATCAGAATTTGATTCCAGATAAACAAGAACCAAGATTGGATGTGAAATCAAGAAAAGTATCAAGAACACAGAATAGCCAAGGTCTGAAAAAGGGAGCAGAGAAGAGGAAAACCCAAATTAAAAAGGAAGAATTGCGCAACTCACAGATTTGGTCCAAACAAAATGTGGAGCGAGCCATGAAGATGATTGGCATCACAACAAAGTAGAAAATTAGGTCGACATCGATGGAAGGTCAAGAAATGCCACCACAATAATTCAAAAATGGTGGGCTATTTGTCCTCCAACAGTGGGACCAGGGGGTGAAATTGGGCTGCATGATTGCGCAAACACTTCAGATTGAATGCAAGTAAAGTAACTTTGTAACTGCTTCTGATTGTGTTCTCTAGTAATCACCTTGGGGACAAGGCGATAGTTTAGCGGGGGGAGAGTATTGTTAAACTTATTATTAATGTTATCAATTTGCCTACTTTGCTGAGTTTTTTGTTGCTATCACGGCTATTGAGTTAGCTTTTCGTTAGAATTGGAGACATCACTGGAATTAGTGTGATTCTAAACTCGTGGTTGGTACTTTTCATTCTGCTTACAAGGTCCCTTGGAGTCTTCGAACTCGATGGAAAACTTGTATAATTTTTTGTAATTGTTGAATAAGAGAAAATGAGAGAGACATATGGTGAAACCGTGTGTCTGAACTACACAACGGAGTCCGTTTATATAGGCTCAAGGCAATAAATACAGAAATAAATATGAGATATTATCCCTATTTACATGATATGTAATAAATATAAATATATTTTCAATACTCCCCCTCAAGCTGGAGCATATAAATCATATGCACCAAACTTGATCATTGGAATTAACAAAGCTAGTGGTGATGTCGCCTGATTCGATCTTCTCTCTTACAAAGTGACAATCTATCTCAATATGTTTGGTCCTCTCATGAAAAACCGGATTAGAGGCACTGTGCAATGCTGCTTGATTATCACATATTAATGTCATTTGTGTTGCCTCTTCAAATTGAAGCTATTTGAGTAACTGTTTCAACCAAATAAGCTCACAGGTCACTAATGCCATAGCCCTATATTCAGCTTCAGCGCTAGATCTTGCAACTACACTTTGTTTCTTACTCTTCCAAGATATTAAGTTTCCTCTAACAAATACACAATACCCAGAAGTGGATCGCCTATCAATGGGTGAGCCTGCCCAATCGGTATTTGAATAACCAACTATCTGAGTATGACCTCTGTTTTCATAAATTAGACCTTTTCCTGGAGCACCTTTAATGTATTTCAAGATTCGTATCACAGCATCCCAGTGTTCTTGACAAGGAGAGTTTAAGAATTGACTTACTACACTGACTGCAAAAGAAATGTCTGGACGGGTGACTGTGAGGTAGTTTAATTTACCAACTAATCTTCTATATCTCCCTGAATCTAAAAATGGCTCCCCATGATTAGGTAGAAGTTTGACATTTGGATCCATAGCAGTGTCAACCGGCTTGGCATTCAACAAACCTGTCTCTTCAAGAATATCCATGGCATACTTTCTTTGTGAAATTACTAAGCCATCCTTAGATTGGGCTACCACAATACCCAAGAAGTAGCGGAGCTTGCCAAGATCTTTAGTTTGAAATTGATGAGATAAATGTTGTTTCAATTGGAGTATGCCCTGTTGATCACTACCAGTTATGACAATATCATCTACATAGACAATCAAGTAAATGCACCCTTGGGTTGAGTGGCGATAGAAAAGAGAATGATTAGCTTCACTTCGAATCATGCCAAATTGTTGCACTACTGTGCTAAATCTACCAAACCAAGTTCGAGGAGACTGTTTAAGACCATAGAGAGACCTCCGAAGTCGATAAACCATGGTAGAGGACTCCCCCTGAGTAATAAACCTAGGTGGTTGTTCCATATACACTTCTTCTTCAAGGTCACCATGCAAAAAAGCATTTTTAATGTCAAGTTGATGTAGAGACCAATGTTTGATGGCTGCAATAGAGAGGAGTAGTCTGACAGAGGCCATCTTAGCCACAGGGGAGAAAGTATCACTGTAATCGAGGCCAAAAATTTGAGTGTACCCTTTTGCCACCAAACGAGCTTTAAAACGATCAATCTTACCATCAAGACCAACTTTCACAGTATAAAGCCAACGACATCCTACTAAAGACTTTCCAAACGGTAAAGGAACCAATTCCCATATACCACTACTCTGAAGTGCACACATCTCGTCAATCATTGCTTGTCTCCACTCTGGGTGAGATAAAGCTTCACCTGGAGATTTAGGAATAGAAACAGAAGACAGGGAAGACAAACAAGTATAATGTAAAGGAGAAAGACGATGGTAACTCGAGCCAATGTAATGAGGGGATGGGTTACGAGTAGGACGTATACCTTTACGAATAGCAATAGCAATAGCAATATCAAGAGTCGGATCTAATAAAGAAGAAGGTGGCGGTGAAGGAGCGTTTGGAATGACCTCGGTATCAAGAACAGGTGTAGGGACATGTACAACCAATGGTGGTTGACGACGACGGTATGTCTAAAGAGGTTGTATAGTTGGAGGATCAACAAGAGGAGTCTCAAGTTGGACAATGGGAGGTGCCATCGGAGGTGTCTCAGGTGGGGTATACATAATAGGCTCTAGTAGTAAAAGAGAAGGTGAAATAGTCTTTGGTAGGTCCAGAGGAATAGTTGCAGACAAAGGATCAGGAAGCGACTCATAGTATGTAACAGACTCAAAAAACGTGACATCAGCCAATATGAGATATCGTCGAAGATTAGGAGAATAACAACGATAACCTTTTTGGGACCGATGATAACCAAGAAAGACACATTTTAGTGATCGAGCTGAAAGTTTATCAAGACCAGGAGTGAGATTGTGGACAAAACATGTAGATCCGAAGACTCGAGGAGGAAGTGAGTGAAGAGGGGTACCAGGGAAGAGGATCGAGTGAGGGACTTTGTTATCAAGAGCAGATGAAGGCATGCGATTTATAAGATAGCACGCCGTTAGAATAGCATCGCCCCAAAAGCGAGATGGTACATTACCATGAAGAAGGAGAGTACGAGTGGTTTCAATAAGGTGCCGATTTTTGCGTTCGGCTACCCCATTTTGTTGAGGTGTATGAGCACAAGATGTTTGATGAAGAATGCCGTTAGAGGTCATAAAATTTTGAAATTGATGGGACAAATATTCGCGGGCATTATCACTGCGCAAAGTGCAAATGGATACACCAAATTGAGTTTTAATTTCGTTATAAAATTGTTCAAAAATAGAAAATAATTCAAACCTATTTTTCATTAAAAAATAACCACGTACAACGGGAAAAATCATCGATAAAGATAACAAAATATCTAGACTCAAATGTGGAAATAGTACGAGAGGGACCCCAAATATCTGAGTGAACTAAAGCAATCGGGGAGGAATCTCGTTTATTAGCTCGATCAGTGAAATGACTACGAGTGTGTTTCCCTAACTGACACGACTCACAATTTAAGCTAGATAATTTGGTTAGGTTAGGTACTAATTGTTGAAGTTTGGGAAGACTCGGATGACCTAACTGAGCATGTGTAGTAAGAGGAGAATATGTGGTAGGGCATGCTATTGATGGGTTTGAGAGATAATAAAGGCCATTAGACTCACATCCGACACCAATTTGTCGTCCTGACATTCGATCTTGCAAAATAACATTGCAATTAGTAAACGTGACAACACAGTCATGAGAACGAGTCAATCGACTGATAGAAATTAAATTAAATGGACAGCCAGGCACATAAAGGACAAATTTAACTAATAGAGTAGGGAGGATTTGGACAGTGTCAATCCCTTGAGACTGTGTTTGGGAACCATTGGCTGAGACTATCCTAGGTAAATAACCAGATGTTGTGAGAGAGGAGAAAAGAGTCTTATTACCAGTAATGTGATCAGATATACCAGAATCGAGAATCCATGGGCTATGAGAAGGTGAGATGCAAACCGGTGAATTACCACTTTGTGCGGCCGAAACAACGGAACTCGAATTCTGACAATACTCTGCCCACCGAAGAAAATCTTCATAAGTAGCCATAATCAATAAGCAATTACCTAAAACCAGCAGCGAAACAGTGGCGGAAGAGGTTTTTTTTTTTTTGTCGATAAACAGTGGACTGATTTTCTGAAAACATGAACGAAAAGCGACAAAGAAAGGGTAAGCCGGAATTGAGACACGGTTTTACCGGAAAAAAAATCTCACCGAAGGACAGTGGGTCCCGGGTAATCACTATATAGGGTTGTCTCTCTTAATAGGCTCTAGATACCATGTTGAATAAGAGAAAATGAGAGAGACATATGGTAAAACCGTGTGTCTAAACTACACAACGGAGTCCGTTTTATATAGGCTCAAGGCAATAAATACAGAAATAAATGAGAGATATTATCCCTATTTACATGATATGTAATAAATATAAATATATTTTCAATAGTAATCAAATGTACTTTTGAATTTCACAAATTCATAGGGAAAGAAACACTTGTGTTGACATATTAGCCTCTTATAGTCTCTCTCGTCATGGCTTTCGTAGGCGGTCGATTATTCCAAACTGCATTAAATTGAAATCTTTTAGGAATAGAGTTCCTCTTCCAAGTTATAGATTTAAATAACTGTTTTCTTGAGTATTGGTATAGTCCCCTAAACTCTCTTACTTTATTTTCAATTTTAATGAATTTTTTGGGTACGGCAAATGATTGTTACGAATTAGAGTGTCAACATAGTTGGAATGTCTTCCTTTATAGTGATGCATTAGTACCTCATTAGCCTTTTCTCTAAAAAGATGATGGGGAGAATAAGAAGAATTGAGCTGTATAAAACTACTACCTCATAGTTTGATATCATAACCTCAAGAATCCATTCAGGCCATTCTTCCATATTAGTTAGTCTGCCTCTGTTTTCTGGATGACTGCAAGTCAAAAATAGAAGATCCTGAAATCATACACAAACGGGGAGCTTAAAACTGGGGGCCATAAAACAAGTTTTCCAACAGAAAACATATCCATAACTTGAATTCTTACTTCATCTAATAATTTCCATAAAGAGACATTCTATATGGTAGTGGGATAAGCATGCACAACATTCCTTGACTGTAAGAGAACAACTGCTCAAGGGCAGGACTTGCAATATACAGAATTTCTCTTATGAGAGTAGAAAGAAATGTAAAGTATGAAACATGAGATGTAACACAATAAGGTAATTTCTTTATTTGATAATTGATAAGAGAATAAAATATATTACGAAAATGGAGAGGCGAGACAAACAAAAAGAACAGGATCTATTGAATAAGTGTTTATCTTGTTCCTACCATATCTTACTATAATCCTGATATATATCTTATCATCACCATCAAACGAACCCTTAATATCTAAAAGGCTGTGAAAAAAGTTGAAAGCAAGGAAAAACCAATGCATAAATCAAACAAGTGCAACAACGAAACACTGAAAATACTGATATATTGTTTAAAATGAGATTTATTAAGCTAATACCTGTAGTGCTCTACTCTGCAGAGGCCTAGGTGCAAATGGAAGGGAACGCAAAAGCACCAATAAAAGTTCTAAATGCTCAAAGCGATGACCTGAATCATATAAGTTCAGCCCATTCTCTGTTGAAGATGCATTTATCTAAAAACGAAAAGAAAACCATGATATGTAATGATCAAAAAAGAACAAAAACCTATAAGCTTTTGATGGCCAAAAAACAATAAACTTTACCAAATAAATCATGGGCATGCAATGACATTAGCATTTAGCAGTTTCATAAAATATTGAATACAGAAAGCACAATCATTACCATTTTCAAATTATTATACAAATAACTGTTGCTGATATGTGTTTGGTATAGACTATAGAGTAGGGCTAACGTAGAGGGAACTAATCATACCGAAGCAGCCAATAAAGCCGTATAAACATTGTGAGTCATTAGCCTGTTGGGTGCAGCTTGGAAAGCCTTCTGTAAGGAAAAAAGAAGAAGAGAGACCTTATCACGAAACATTGAACCACCCCCATTATGCAATCCAACACCCAAAAGGTTGCTTGTTGTATCAGGACCAGCAGGAGAGTCAAACCTCAAATGCCCAGAAACTACTAAAGCACCTAAGAGACTTATGACCCCAACAACTATGCCATCCCTTTTATCAACATTATAAACATTTTTTCTGGCACTGTCGGCACTGATGGAAAGACTAATGCCTCCCAAAATCTTAACATGTTGAATTTCAGAGGTGGACATCGTTCTTTCAATATGCACATCAGGAGAACCAGGATCAAGGTTGCTGCCACTATCAACAGATTCAGAACCTTGTTCACTGTCTTGTAAAATGGCTTCACTTTTCACATCTGACCCTTCATCATCCTGGCATGTTTCTTTGATCTCACAGCTAGCACTAGTTTCATTTTTTTGATGTCCAGGGTTTTTTGACACTGATTCCTGGACATCATTTTCTCCAGCTTTAGCCTCCCTTAGGAGAAGAACAAGAAGAGTTTCTATCCCGCCACATGCTAGGAATGCTTCTACAAATGTGTGAACTCTAGATATATTAGGCTGAACAACCAACCTGTAGAAGAGATGCAATACCCTAGCAATCTAGAAAATGGAGTAAATAATGAGTAAAATTTTATTTAGATAGTAGATAAGTAAGTGATAGAGTTTTTAAAAAATGGAAAGAAAAAAACAAGCATTCCATGTTCATCTTAGATTTTTCCAATTTCAAAATAAACCGCTAAACATGAGAATTGGAGGTAACCATCTAGATACAACAACAACAACCAAGTCTTATCCATTAGGTGGAGAAAGCTACGTGGATCCAACAGCATATTTAACTTTAAAAAAACCAAGTTTTAGTGGATCCATTTACATCAATGTTTTAGTTAATGGTTTCTAAAATTTTCTTTAGTCTTCCTGTCTCTTTTAGACAGATTATCTTTTGTTTATTCCATTTTTCTTACATGATCAAACAACCTAAAGTAAGATTCTGCATCCTCTCTTTTTACTTTAATTTTCTCTGATAAATTTTCTCATGATCTTTTCTTGTCTTCTGTCCGCTCATCCACTGCAAGATTCATGTTTCTGTTATACTTATTTTTTCTTTGATGACTCTTTACTGCCCAATGTTCCCTGACACACAGAATGACTAGACACAGCTATCAAGCTGTCTTTAAGTATGGTAGGAACTTTTTGGTCACAAATTGTGACATACATTTCTCCAAATCAACCCTTTAGCTTGAATCAAATGTGTTGTTGATACTTGATAGAAACCAGATATTTTATAAAAATAATTAGGAAGAAATCCCCTAATTACAATTAGAATGCAGATATTTGAGAGCCTGATCCTTGCTAGTCTCCCTCTAAACCTTTCTTGTTATTTGTATACATCGTAATCTACATCGACTTCCTCGACCTAATTATTACAGGCCAACCAACTAATTAGGACTCAATTACATAAAACCCCCCAAACCCACACAGACACACAAGTTTCACCCTGTCAACAAGGTTGTGACTTATCATGGACAGTCAAATGACTCCCGCTGGAGTACTACTGCCTGAAGCATAATGATACACCCTCTCCAGAATGAATTATAAGAAAAAATGATCAAATAACACATATTAAGAAATATTGTTGGTCACATTTAATCTATGAAATCCCAATAAAAAGTTTAGTCTATTGCTTAAATTATCCTCAATGATTAATAAGTTATATCACTGGAAATTGTAAAAAGTTATATTAAATGAGAGGCAGTTTAGAGATTTTAACGTTAAATAAGAGAGAAGTTATTGATTTTTTATTCCAATAAATATGAGCTAATTTTGCTTATATTTCATTCTAGTTGGAGTAGTTCTAGTTCACCAAAGTCCTCTTTTTGCACAACTACCAGTAGGAAAGTTAGAAGATTCTGATGACGGTGAAGGTCAAGACATATAGCACTCCGATCCCCTGTTATGTACAATTGATTTTTCCTATAAACTACAACTAGCAAATAAGTCAGACCTATATGCTTGGAAGTTCCCACCACCACCTATATACTGGCAACTCCAGCTCGTGAGAGCTTATAGTGTACCACACACATCCTACAACAACTCATGTAACTTCCTGTAATTAACTGCAGTTTAGTTAGATTCTATAGCCTAATGGTGTCTCTATAAATAGAGTGCCCTATGTTGCAATCAGTAACATTTGAATAGAAGAGTAATTTCAGAAAACAGAATATTCATCGCTATCTAGAGTAGGTTACCATTTTCTAATAGTTATGGAGTGGCATATGACCTATAAGTTTTGTCTTCAGGGGGAGTGTTAGAAATCATGTAAATAGGGTAGTCACTATTATATATAATCATGCAATCTTTGTGCATATTGTGATTGTGTATATATAACAGTTCCATGATGTATTACACACCAATACACTCATATCCTCTCTCAGTTTCTTCTTTCTCAACACATGATATCTATATAATAAAACTCACAAAAAATAGCTTTCATATAAAAATAAGACAATTTATTAAGATAAATAGCATATATAATAAAAGTATGTGCCATCCTTAAACACAAAGAAAACAGGATATAAAAGATAAATCCTAGTGTAAACAAGAAGAAATGCACATGCAAAGCCTGAGGCTTCCAGATAGCCTCGTGTCAGGAGGAATTTTCTACCAAAACAACAACTAACTGGACATCAAAAAGAAACAGGGTAGTCTTTTATTTGTACATAGAAAAATGTTGGATTAATAAATAACAACCTTTCAATGTGAAAACTAAAATTGCTAACATAAAAAAAAAGTTACCAAGCAATTGGAGACAGCATAAAAACCATAGAAACATTAACATGAATATTCTATTACTAAAAATATGTTCTTAAAAATGTGGTGTATCTATGTGCTTTATGATAACATATTTCCTGAGAATTACTTTTGGATACTACACAAAGAAAGAGAGAGAATACAAGCATCCTATCTCACTACTTACCTGACCAGGTTGTGGACAGTCAACCATGAACCGAAGTAGACATCGGACATCATCGGAGACCATTGAAGGAGATGCTGCCACTATTAGAAGTTCAATCACCACCAAGAGCTCGTCAACCAAAGCATTGACTTCACCCACTGGTCTTGTTGCTCCAGTTAGAAGAACAGTATTTACTGAATCCTTTTCAGGAACAGTCCAGTAGCATCTTCTGCAGCCATCAAGAAGCATCTGAATGGCATTGGCATCTCGCATCACTGCAGACTCGGTAAAAACCATGTCAGCAAGTGATGACAGAAGCTTCTTCTGTATTCCATAACTACATAAACTCCAAATTTTTATATCAAGAAGCAATGTGGTGAAGAGCTGCACTTTCAGCGTGTGGTTGATCTTCTGAGATTGACAAAGTGAGACAACTGCTGCAACAAGTTCTTCATCATCTACTCCATCAATTCTTCCAATACCAAGTGAAGATAGGGTTTGTAGCAGAAAATTTAGAATCTTAGATAGAACTTCAGGTCCTTGGCAACGACCCAACTCCTCACTGTTCCTCGGATATTGAATAGCTGTAGATATAATTCTAAATATCGGAGCAGCAAGAGATGTAGTTGCCACTGACAAAGAAAAATTCCCTTGATGTGGTTCTAGAGTATCCTCGTGTACATTACTTATTGCTAAGGGAAGCAAAGACAATGGGCCACCATAAGCCACAGCCCACAAGACATCCACAGGTCGCATTCGTGTAGCAACATGCACTTGCCCAAGAACCTCAGCAGGACGTCGAAGCATTCCTGAATCATAACAAAGGAACCATAACAAGAATGGACAATAATGCAACATATTTTTAATACCTTGATGCATATAAGAAATTTAATCATGGTCTGGTAGTAAATATAACTATAAGTAATCATTTAATAAACTTGAGGCTCTAGCTTTAAATACTGACATATGCCTCACATAAATACTCTCGCCATCCTCAATTATAAACAAAAGTAACTTACAAACAAATTAAAAAATGTAATTGACCTCATTCAATTTTTTTGATGTAATCAATAAAATAATTGCATTTCCCAAACTATTCTTTTCATTTTGTTTCATATGTGAATATGTTTCATTGAAGGATATTTTGAGAATAATAGGGTGAGATTAGTTGAATTTTGCTAAAACTTGATGTCACAAATGACCTGATTTTGTAGGGAGACGTCACCACTAGTTTTGTTGGTTCAAATGATCAATTTGCAAACGTTTTCGCCAAGTCCTTGAGAGGTCCTCATATAAACTATATGTAACCAACTTTGTGCATATGATTTAAATAGCTTGAAAGAGAGTGTTGAAAATATGATTAGGATTTTTGTAATTATTTTATATTCGGTATATCTCAATGTAAATACTAAATAGTATTTCTTTGCAGTAAGCCTATATAAAAAGAACTTCGTTATGTAGTTCAAACACGTGATTTCACCATCTCATGCCTCTATTTTCTCATACTCAGTAATTTTCCTCTTGAGTAATTTGTCACTCATGGTCAAGTTTTGGAGTTCGGCATTGCTCTGGATATGTCTACAGTCTCTATTGTCTTTCTCTAGCTTCCAGCTAAACCACCTACTGAGCTCTCTGTTGTCCCTGCTCTTGGTGGCACTCCTTCCCTTGCATCTTATATCAACAATTAGAACCACTCGAGGAGGATCACCCAACTCCAAGCCTCATCCCAAGTGTGAGCACTGCCACCGTCTGGGACATAATATTGATCCTTGAATCATAAGACCATGGATCCTCCTCATGCCTCACCAGCCAACTATAAAGATTTTCTCCATTGGCTTAAGAATGCCAGAGCTCTAAATCTATTGCTTCTAATACATACACCGGTAATTCATTTGTTTTTATTTCTCAGACACCTTTCCATGGCCCCTAGGTTCTTGACTTCAGTGCTTCTGACCACATTACTAATAATAAGGTTATTTCCTCCTCTCATTCTACATCCGGTTACATACCTAATGTAACTTAAGTCTATTGTTCCAAAACTCAATCCCAATAGATTGATACTGTCCAAATACTCACTTCCCTGTCAACCGCTTATGCTTTTGTGTTTGGATGTCCATTTAATAAACTCTCTACAAGTCGTTTGATTCATTCTCAAGATTGTGCTTTACCTTCTTTTTTTTTGTATAATGGAGGCAATGAGGTTTAAACCTGGGACCTTATGCATACTACCCAAACCCCTTCTCAGTAGACCAATCACATTGGCTTACTGTGTTAATACCTTTACCAATAGCAATGTTACCTCATCCTTCTCGTACTATTTCCAATTTTGGACCCAAATATTTGGTTAACTTTATTTAAGATTTTTCCTGTTATACATAGTTATTTTTAATGAAAAATATATCTAAGTTATTCTCTATTTTAGAGTAATTTTGTAAAGAAATTAAACCACAAATCGGTGTGTCTATTTGCTCCTTCCGTAGTGATAATGCCCATGAATTTCAAAATTTTATGGCTTCTAAAGGCATTCTAAACCAAACATCTTGTGCTCGTACACCTCAACAAAATGGGGCAGCTGGACACAAATATCAAGATCTCATTGAAACCACGCTTGACACAAATATCAAGGTCTCATTGAAACCACTCGAACTCTCCTTCTTCATGGTGAATTGGTAATCTTTGATCTCGTATTTGGGGGATGATGTCCTAACGGCTATCTTATAAATTGCATGCCCTCTACAAACAAAATTTTGAAAGATTATTTAACTACATCAGGAATCTTTATCATACAAAATTAACATAGATCAATCAGTAGTATAAAAATTTATCTATATTAATAAAATCAATACCCATAAACTGTCTGACCTGCGGCACCAGCAGGTGAAGCATCTGGACAGAAACGCCCACTAAGCAAACTAGGATGATAGAGTAAGTGTATGAAACCTCCAATTTCAGCATCTAATAGAACACTTTCCTCTGCCTTGTTCTGCATTTGAGCATTTGTTGCAAGCCACGGTAGCCCCGCTGCACTGCCAAAAGAAGGTACTATATCACCTCCTCTAGAAGCCAAGCGTCCCATCCTTTCTTGACCAATTGGTTCCTTGAAGATGTAAACAGGGCCCATCTCAGCAAACAAAGGGCACTGACGACGACGACGTTGCAAACCAGCCATAGTAGGAGGAGGGTTAGTTCCGATGCAGCAAAATGCAAGGGATTTAGAAATTTTAGGAAACTCAAAAGGACGACTTTCGTATAGAGATCCATCTACATATAACCTAATTTCATTTTCTGTTTTCCCAATATGCTCAAGGCCAATGAAGTACCAACACTGTGGTTTGAATGCATAAGTAAAATGTAACGCAGATCTCTTTCCCTTTCCGCTACCAATTTCAACAACCAAAAATTGAGCATGAAAATAAGCCTCTATACCCAGATTATCAGAAGATAAAAAACTGAATAACCGTGGCATGTGTGCTGTACCTTCACCAGCAAGTGCACTAGCTGCTGCAGCAGCTGACACAGCAGACGATTTACCTGACTTGGCTGATGCAGCTGCGGCAATTGCAGCAGCAACTGTAGCTGTACTTAATGCATCAGCAAATGATTCAATGTAGATCCATGTTGCAAATGCATACCCGTCGATAAATGGCCAGCGACTCTCACCTGGACCAAGCAAACCCGAACTTTCACCATCAAACTCAAAAGTGCAAGTTGGCCCTCTTGATTCCTTTTCATTTATTGCTTTCTCCATTGCAAGCATTAAGCGTGAAGCCCATATTGTGGTAAGTGTTCTTGTAATGACTTGAAACCATCTACGAAGATCATTAACACTGAGAGAATGCCCAGCCAAGTATTGTATGCATCGGCACAACGGAGTTCCATCCCACCTTATTTGCCCATTTAAGCCAACATCCACAGTAAAAATTTTGTCTGCTGTTCTCAACAGTACACCTAACAGACCAGCCATTGAGCACATTGCCCGGTTTCTAGTGCATGCCCGTAATATGGCAAGTAGTCCCCTTACCATTCGTGTCCTAGGCGACATGACAACATCAGAATCACCTACATAAGGAAGCCAAGGAATAATTTCACCAGCTACAATGGCTACTCGGGAGTTTAGCATTACACTAGGAGGATTATTCTCACCATCCTCTGCAAAACTTTCAACACCGCCCATTGTTGCAAGAAGCGAGTCTACAATTAAAAAAGACACACTCTCCATTTCTTCACCACTTCCCAAAATTTCTACACCACTTGCAATATTCTTCAGTTTCTCCATACCTTCAGGTTTCCCCATGATTGCAGAATCAACTAAATGAAGCAATTCTGCTGATGTATTTGGCATAGCATTTTTTTGCTTAGGTTTTTGTGGAGAACAAACAGGAGAATATCCAGGTGAACCAAAACCAATGGGTGAAGCAGATTGCTTGTTTGTATGACCAAAATGTCCCCCTGGCCCAGGGCTGTAAGAAAGATTATCATGATGCATTGTGGCAACTGGCGAAGAAGTACACTCTGATGATTGAAATTCCTCTGCATTCCCATCAATATGGTATTGTACATCATCTGAACCAAAAGAATGGTTCGACTGCACATACTCATTGTTCTTCTCTCGATCTTCCAAGGATACTTGCTCAAACCGGTTGTCATCTGTAACTGTATTTTCAAAATCAATCTCGTGTCCTTGTAAGCTTACCCTTTCATTTGCCTGTTCATCCCCGATTCCACTACCGGCATTCACATTTTCCTTCTGATGACTCTCATCTAACTGTTCTCCAACACTATCTATCACTTCATGATTATTCAATCCATCACCAGATATTTTTATCTCTTTTGATTCTTCCTCTTCTTCCATTATACAATTTCCAAGGAAGCCAACAGATAGTCATTCATAATGAAATCCACAACCCACCTACAAGTAACAAAATAATTTCTCTACAACTTCAAAACAAAGTAATAAACGATATCAAGAGACCAGAATATATCAACATTTTCAATATGATTGCTAGCTTTACAGCTATTGCATTCCACAACGTGATTAACTACATCAACCATGAAAACATTAAATCAAATTACAGTGAAGGCTGAACGTTACATTACCATGTATTTCTTAAAATTCTCAACAAACAAAAATTCACTAGAACGCTTTGATTTGATGAAACATGAAAAATATTCTTCAATCTACTAAGGTTGAAGGTGAATCGGGTGTCTAGCATTTGTAGACATGTGTTACTATCAAACACCAACATATGTAGTTAGTTACAATCACTTTCATTTTTAAAATATTAAAAATTATTATTGATATCAACATATCAATGTCGTGCGTATGTGCTTCGTAGCGTATAAGTAATGACAGAGCTAGAACCGACCCATCTAATCGGAGTCTTGGTGTCCGCCACGTGTTAGTGGTTGACACCAATACAATACTAACACATTTCTTTCATTCAATTAATTTATTTTTTCAATTATTACCAACGTCGACGAGTATCAATTTGTGTCTGATGTTGATGTCGGTATATGTGCTTCCTAATGACATGGGGAAAAATCAACACTAGCTAGAAATCACAAAAAATTATGAAAGTCTGAAAAAGGAAAAATAGGGCAAGGATCGTGAAATTATGCCATTGGGTAAGAGAAATGAAACACTGAGAAGAAAACGCTTGAAATCGATACCCTCGTTCAGAAGAATCCAGCGTCTAGTCACGTTTGATCGAGAGAGAAGATTTGATCGAAGGTCGAATGGAAATGAAAGAGAAAGAGTGAGTGAGTGAGTGTGAGAGAGTGAAGGCGAATTAGGCGCGAGAACGAGGGTATAACTGGAATTTGGCGAATTAGGCGCGCGATGAGGGTATACTATTTGCCGCTACCGGCCTCGATGGCCTTGCCCAGTCAAAATATGAAAATTTGTGATACCGATAGTTCAGTCAATTTGTGTTTCTTTTGCTTTAGGCAGATGTCAAATCAGCCCACCCTGTTCCAATTTCATATTGGCCATTAATTGATTTAATTATTACTTTAATTTATTAGTTTGATCGATAGGCTATCATCTTGGGTAATAATAAGACATGGAATTAAATTATGGAGAAGGAAAAACAAAAACAAAAAAAATTAAAATTATATTTTGTTTTAAAAAATTTTTAATAAGATTAAAATAAAGTGATAAAAATATAGCATTATAAATTAAGTGATTTTTGTTCGCCACCAATACGATAGTTATATTCAGTCTATTTAATTTGAAGAACATTAATTTATTAACTGAATCATACGTCCACTTAACAACTATTAAATATTAACTGAATCATACGTCCACTTAACAACTATTAAATATTTTTTTATTAGTAGAATTAAAAATTATATCGTCAACATATATTAGTGGTCTTTTTTAAAATAATTTTTTAATAAAAAATTATTTAATTTCTCATATCAAGTTCTAGGAGTATGTTTAAAACCATATAAAATTTTATTCAATTTAAAAACATGATTTAGAAACTCGTTATCTTTACGGTCAAGAGATTGTTTAACATACACTTCTTCAGTGTTATAATCATTTAAGAAATCATTTTTCACGTCCATTTGATATAAAATAATTTTGTTAACTACTGCAAATGAAAGTAAAATTTTGATTGTCACTAACCTTGCCACAAGTTGTAATCACTTAATTAATACATTTGTGTTGATTGTATCTCTGACCTACAAGTTGTATCTTTGACCTACAAGTCTAGCCTTGTTTCTAATCATTTCACATTTCTCATTCAGTTTGTTTTTTAAAACTCATTTGGTTTCAATTGACTTATTTTCTTTATGTTTGTGCATAAGATCTCATACATCATTTCTTTTTAATTGATTCAAGTCTTCTTGTATGGCTATTATCCATCCATTATTTGATAGAGCTTCGTATATTGTTGTAAGCTCAATTTCATATAATAGTCCAAACACGGATGTTTCTTTAAATGTGGACATGATATTCAGATGATCATTTACATTTAGTGTAAAACTCTTACCATGTGTCTACAATATGGTAATAAATTTATACATTTCAATAAAATCATAGACAAAGTAGTTAAAATATTGTAAGTGTTATCACTTAAATAACTTGTAACTATATAAGATACATAGTTCATAAATACTTTTAGAAGTACCAAGTAAGTTAAAATTACAACTTTTAGATCATTTTTAAATATTTCAACATCAACAGTGTCTTTCAGAGCCTCATAGCAATCTTTGACTATATTCCAAAGTTTATAATCATACGAGATGTATAAACTTTTAAACTTATCATTCCAGTATTCAAATATTTCTCCATCAAATAGAATATGTTTGTTAACATTTCCACTTGTAATTTCATCTACAGAGTTAGTCATAATAAAAACATATCTTTACTCAAACATGGTTAAATGCTTAGCTTTGAGACCAAATTCTGACACCAATTGTAGAACAAGAAATACAAAAAAGGGGATGGTTTGAATTGTATTTTATTCTAAAATATTTTTAGCAAGATTAAAACATAACAAATAAAACAGTAAACACAAAACAACACAAATAATATATTTTGGTTTACCACCAACATAGTAATTACGTCAAATTCCTTCAATCTAAAGGATTTAATCGACTAACTAAATCACATGTCACTGAAATTCAACCTAATCGCGTTAAAGTCTTCTGATTCTTCTAGCTCAATAGAGTCAATTTGTTGAGATGCACCCACTACTAAGTTAGGTTACAAATAGAATTAGTTTATGCGTGTTTTCTAAATAAATATCACAAAAGTGTGTTTGCAAAGCTATGTTATCAAAAAGTGAAAAATCTCTCAATATTTAGATAAAATAACATGATTAAGAACAAAGGTGTGTGACGACTATATCATGCTTATTGTAGTATTGTTGTTGTGTATTCTTCAATGTCAAGTTGTTGAGAGATGTACCCAGTACTGGGATAGGTTACAAACATAATGTATTTATGCATTTTTTATGAATAACTCTCACAAGAGTGTGTTTACAGAACCATGCTATCAAAAAGTACAAAATCTCTTAAAACTTAGATAAAATAACATGATTAAGAACAAGGGTGAATGACGCTTGTATTGTACTTGTTGTAATATTGTTGTTGTGCATTCTTCAAGTAGGGTTGCACGTCTTTTGTAGATATACTTTAGGATTTATAGTTGTTGTCCATATTGCAAGAAATCAAAATGTATGTCAAAGTTTTGTATCAAATCTACATATATTGACTAACCATTAAAGGTTGTCTAAATTTGTCTTTGTAATTGATTATGTGTATCTTGATATAGAGACATAAAAAGTTATCATGATTAGAGCATGTCACATAGACCTTCAGACAAATAACAAATTCAAGATGTTAAGCAGAGGAAAAATAAATTTATTTTCTTTAGAGTTTTGACTTTTTATCAAAGCATTAAATTTTTTTATCAGAGTCTGTCGATAAAATGTTTGTCATAGTTATTAGAGACATATGATCAATTTTCTTGTCATACTTATTATATACTGACGATCAATTTGTTTGACATACTTATCAGAGGTAGAATAATTAGATCATTGTTTGCAAGAACATAATCACGAGAGGCGTATTTCAGAGCGCATTCATCAAACATATAATACAATTTTCAGAGTGGAGTCTTGATGTTCCTTTAACTTATCCAAATATGAGAGGATGCAATGAAAATTCATTTAAATACTTTATGATATAAGAATTGCACACTTAAATAAAAAACATTAGTGTTTTAAATTATTCTCACAAAATAATTTTATTAAAAAAAAAAAACAAATAAGGATCGTATTTATTCAAACCAACATAGTTATACCATGTCAAACACTGACCTATTTAAGGCATAGTTTTGCCCCACTTGTTTAATAAAAATGTCAAATTTAGTTTAAAAAAACCTATTTATTTAAATATGTCAAACACATACTTTTTAAAAAATCTATTGAGCCTTACAAGTTAATCTCTTCATGTAATAGATATTTTTTTTAGGATTAAATAAGGTTTTAGTTCCAATAAAATTTCACTATTTTAATTTTAGTCCTTGTAAAAAATTTCATCAACTTTTAATTCCTTAAAATTTTTCCTTTTCATTTTTGGTCCCTAATTTTATATCAACCATTGTGTATCTTTCAAGTTTTTGAATAATTTTTGCAGTAATGTTTAAAACATATTTAACAACTTTTGTACAAAAATTTATAATTTTTTAACAAGTGCTAAATTAAATATGAATTTTAAAGCTACAAAAATTTGAAAGACACAAAGTAGTTGGCATAAAATCAAGGATCAAAGCGAAATTTTTTTAAGGGATTAAAAGTTGATGAAATTTTTTTATAAGGATTAAAAATAAAACAGTAATATTTATAGAGACTAAAAATATATTTAACTATTTTTATTTGTTTTACTATTTCAATTGATTTATATAAATCTTAAAGCGTATTATAGTCGAATTTTACAGGTTGATTACTTATTTAAAATAATACTATAACAAATACTTGATTGTTAGCATCTTGCCCCATAGCGGACAACAATTGTCCATTGAAATACCCCTTGAGAAAACACCCATCCAAACTTACATAAGGTCTACATCCTTCTTTGAATCATTTTTTGCATGCATGGCACACATAAAACCTCTCAAATTGTGGAGGTAAATTTGGCATAAGGATGATACTTACTACATCAGTTGATATAGGGTCTGCTCCTTTAAGCTTTTGCATAAAGACTTTCATGCAGAGTTACATAAAGACTTTCACCAAAATTCGTAAATATTTCACTGCTTTTGACAAACCAACAATATAACACCTTCTTTAATTTACTTTACATAAACTTTTTTTAACAACATTAATATATTGTCACATACTCTTATACAAATATGGTATAAGCACAAACACAGTGACTCTTGTATTTATAATTGTTGTACTTATATAGATAACTCAACTTCTATTATCTTAGAAACAACCGATGTGGGACTATCTAGAATTGTTGTACTCATATAGATAACTCAACTTCTAGTCTTTTAGAAACAACCGATATGAGACTACTATTACGAATTTTGCCATTTTTTATAGAAGATTTGTATTTATTTTTATGGAAACTTGTATTTTTTGTCATTATTAAGGACGGTCGTATAAAAACTAGTATTGCCAACTTTTTTTTTTTACGTAAACTAGTACTCCCACTCTTATGTAAAGACCGTTAACTTTTATTTTATTTTAACGTACTGATTTGGATATTAAAACGTACCATGAACTCTATCAACTATGTATATCCCCCACGTACCAAATACTTTGAAGATTACATACCGCGTATCAAATAGAATTGTGAACCAGGTGACTATGCTTTCATGTTCGATATATATATATATATATATATATATATATATATATATATATATATATACATTGGAGGTGTTCGCCCAAGTCCTCATTGTCGTCATCACGAGAGGAATCCAACACAATTGGTGTTTGACCTTTTTCTTAGATTTTGTTTGCACTAGAGGATTCCTACTACTTCTCCTTACAAGTCCATCTACCTTCCCATTCCTCTTCACTTTCACTTTATTTTTTTTCTTTTCAAATTATCTCTTCAACATTTGTAGCAAAATTTTGCACCAAGCTTTCAATATTTGCAGTCTCTATTTCAATATTTGTAGCTTCTTTTTCAATATTTGTAACCTTTTTCATTTTGTGAAACTGCAAAATTCATATCTCTTTCAAGTTTTGCAAGTTCTTATTCAATTAGAATGACTAACTATGATTCCTCAACTATAGAATCCTCAAAATATGTCTCTACTTCATCATTATTCTCCCTTGCATCCAGCGGCAGATCTTCTTAGGAGCGGGGGCAGGTGCCACGGCACCTCCTATGTTTTTAAATTTATTATATTTATATATATATATATATAATAATTAACGATATATTATCACAGTAATAGTGATAAATTATTAAAATATCCTTAAACTCTATAGTTAGTTTTTGAGTAATTTTCGCCCCTCTTTTCCACCTATGATCTTCTTTTATATTTATTTTCTACTTAAAATTAATACAACAACATTTGTATATACGTAAAGTATGTGATAGAGAATGATAAACTAACTCATCTCGAACCAACAAAGATTTTTTCAAGAAATTTTTTGACAAAGATGGAAATTATAAAATAGATATATTTTATCGGATTGAATTGTGAAAATTGTGTAACTTGTGAAAATTGAAATTCTAATTTTTTTCAACTTGTCTACTATGTATGAATTTGTGATACTCTAAAAAAAACTATGACTTTTAAAAACCTGGCTCCCTCAAATATTTTGTGCAAGATCCGCCACTACTTGCATCAATCACCATTTGATATATTAGTATCGTAAAACATAGATCTCAACCCATGATTCAAATTCTCTCTCTTAGGTTTGAACCATTGAACTCGTGAAATGATAACATATTTAACAACTTATTTGACCATATTAACAAGATCAATTAATTTTATTTCATTTGGGTTAATCCCTTTTTTCACATCAGTTTTACCATTGACATATTGAAGTTGTATACGCTTGTTTCTTTCAAATTTCCGTCTACGATGATAAATCAGTCTTATTTCAATCATCTTAAGAATGAATCAACATAAAATCCATCCAAATAATACATCTACATTATATACAAATAGTTCTAAAAAGGTTTGATTTCTTTGCAATTTTTGTTATATTTGTAAAATAAAATTTGATATTTCTTTTAATGAAATTTTCCTGTAACTATTTTTTTATAAGCTTTAGTTGCTGACTTTATAAAGATCACCAACAAAGGAATCAGATGAAGCTAAATCATTAAATACATAAAAAATAAAGGTTAAAAAATGCATTAACAGAAATACAACAACAAAAATTAACCAACATAAATAGAAGTTAAAAACAAAAAAACAAGATTAATAATGCGTTTGTTTGAAAGTTGCAAAATAAAGTATTATGTCATACACCTTAACACCTAAACTTGTCACCCTCTCAATCAATATGAAAATATAATTGTATCATTCTATAAAACCCTTAATTTTTTTACCACTCATTTTTCATCCTCCTCTTTCGAAACTTTAAAGAATTCACCGTAACCTTCGGATATTTTTAAATTTTGTAAATAAAAAAAAGTAAGTGACGCTCGAATTTTTACCTTCAAAATAATTTTTTTCAAAAGTTTCAAACAATTTGAAAACTTCAAAATATAATTTTTTCAGATTTTTGAAAGTTTCGAGCAATCTAAAACTATCGAAATAGAGAAATTTTTTAAACATTCCTTATTTGGAAACTTTAGAAACTTTCTAAGTTTTCAAGATGTAATTCTTATTTCAAAAATTTGAAACTTCCGATAGTTTCGAAGTTTCAAATTTTCGAAATAAGGATACATTTCAAAAATTTGGAAAGTTTCGAAAGTTTCCAAATTTGAAAAGTTTTAAAAATTTCAAAAGTTTCTAAATCTGGAAAATTTATATTTCAAAAGTTTTAAAACTCTAAAAAATTTGAAAATTTATTTCGAATGTATAAAAAATTCGAATGCACTTACTTTTTTTATTTCAAAAATTTAAAAATATTTGAAAGTTATGATTACTTATTTAAAGTTTATGATTACTTATTTAAAGTTTCGAAAGAGGAGAGAAAATGAGTGGTAATAAAAAATTAACGATTTTATAGAAAAATAAAATTGTATTTTCACGTTGAGAGATTTAAGTATAAAATGCATGGTATAATAATTTGTAAAATATATCCTTTGGAATAGGAGACTAGAAATAAATGTATCCATGTTTATTATAAAGAGAAAAAAAAAATTATTCTTAAGAATAAATTATTCCAAAAGAGTTTTTTTTTCTAAGTGAAAGCAAGATTTTTATTCCCATTAGAGCGGTGGGAAACTTATTCCAATTTACAAGGGAACAATTACATGGCATTTTATTATTTGTTTATTAATTAAGAATTTCAAAACAATTATTCCCACTAATTTAAATTATTATCCAAACATATTTCTTAAATTTTCTTTGAATAAAGGTTTCTGTATTATAATCCTAAGAATATTAATCCCAGTAACAAATTTTGAAACTATGAAATAAACTTAACCCAAAGAGTCATACACTAGTCCACGGAATCAGAAAATAAGATTTCGAATGCCAATATAAAATCAATCGCAAATGATAAAACTTTAAAATCATCAATACAAATTGTTAAATGAGCAAAACCCAAACTTCAAATGCACTAAGAGACACAAATATGAAGATACATTTATTTTATAGGCTTAATTATAGTTTTAATTTTTATATTTTATTGATTTATGAAATTGTCTTTTTATTTTTAAAGATTTAATAATTTTGGTTATTACTCTAATTTTTAACTAAAAGATGATGATGTGAGATGTTTTGAATTAGGTGACATGTAATATAGAATTATTAACAACCATGAAAATTGAACAAAATATCTCAAAAATTAGATTTTAATTTTAATTTTTTTCTTCATATTTTTAATTTAATTAACGATAATTAAATAATTAATACATATAGATAGTTCTATATAATTGAATTGTATTCATGTAATTAAAAAGATATGTCAAATCAATATTTTAATTTTAAAATATAAGAAAATAACTAAAGGTGTCGACTTTTATAATAAAAGACTAATTCTATAAATTAATAATATAAGCACAAAACTTACAATTAAATCTATCTTAAATTATGATCATCACTTGTGACAAGAGACTTTGTTGCGATAAGAGTTTTTTTACATGAATTTTTTGTCTCAAGATTTTAACTTTAGAATAAACGATGTAATACCATAAATTAATTGTCTATAATATAATTTGAGCATTAACATAATTCGATAAAAGTGATGATTAATACAAATTCCGACACAGTCATGCAAATGTATTAAACACATATTAATCCTTCAATAAAGAGCAAAAGAAATATGGAGTACATAATACATCAATGGATCAAAATAATTTCCTATAAATTTTAAGCAAACTATAGAATAAAATGCAATGCTTCTTTCTTTGGCTCTTGATGTAGGTCTTTTTACCTATAAAACATTTAAATAACGTGGAATAAGATTACATCTCAATGAGTCCCAAATCATAAAACCAAATCAATTAACATTCTAATTCAAAGATATATTTATCTTATGAGTTCCTTTTCCTTTATAGTTACTCCCGAGTTACCCCTTTAATGTATAGTTTTGACTCTTTCTAAGTTTTAAGCCATTAAATATGAATAATCTAATGACTTTAAATCTACCTAACAACACACACATATAAAATACCACTTCTTAATTATAACATCATCTATTAATAAATATATTAAAGACTACTCAACCTTTAAAATTCTTATGATTGATGTAGCTAAATATCACTAGAAGGGAGGTTGAATAGGGATTTTGCTATTTAAAAATAATTTCTAAGTGTTTTAAAAACTATCCTCTCGCTGAGGATGGGTAGCTCGAGGATGCAATTCTTCAAATCGTTAGATCTAAGTTAAGCAAAAGAGTAGGAGTAGAGTAAGAGAGACACACACACAATTTTATACTGGTTCACCCAAAGATGGTTACGTCCAGTCCTCACACCCTTGTGAGATTTCACTAACTTTCAAACAGATCGATCCTCAACCCGAGGATGATTACAAACCGTGTATTCTTTAGTTTCACCAAGCTTACAATCAATTTTCGAATATTTCCAAGTGTAACTCACAAGGAAATTACAAAGTGATTTGAGAGTGATTGATACTTAATACTTTCTCACAAGATTTACAAAGATATAGTGTAGGATCAAAGAAAGTAAGAAGTGAGGGTGTTTTGCTCTTGATAGCTTTAAGATGCTTGATCTTTTTATGCAAGTGTGTTGTGTGTTGATGAAGATCAGCTTGCTGTAATTTATAGAGCTATTGTGATGTTCATTTCATAAGCCAAGTCTTTCATGACCGTTGGAAAATCCATTTGAGAAATGCCAAGGTTTTTCTTCATAATTACGAAAATGCCATTCAGCTCATTTGATTTATGCATTCCATGTTCTAGTACGAGGTAGCTGTTTTCTTGGCACTTGGGGACACGTGATGTCCTATTATCTTCCATTTATTTACGGTTTGAATATTGTGTGTAATCATTTTCCTTCTCTTTCTTCAATGCCTTGATAAAACTTCACATGTGAACTTTTTCTCTTTCCTCCATTTAATGCCTTGTAAGAACATGTGATGTCCTTTTCATTCCTTTCTTCAAGACATTGTGAAGGCTTCATGTGAATGTTTCTTTCCTTGCCTTAAGACATGTGATCCATTTATTTAGGACATGTTTCTTGTTATCTTTTTGAATATTTGAATTTATAATCCTTTTGTATCACATAAAGGTACATGTAGCCTTTTGCCTAAGAAGCCTAAGATATGATGTGTTGCTTTCATAAAGTGTTGGGATGTATTTCAAAATGTTGACTATAGGCACATGCTACTATCATCATTCCTCGTACCTTTCTTTTGCATTCTTGCTACTTTTCTTCAAAAGTCTTTCTTTGATTATTTTTAATAGTATTTTGCCTTTATTGAATGAATCAAACAATTCATTCTTTAATACTATTATGCCCTTGTTGAATGAATTCAAATAATTCATTTTATAATACTATTATGCCCTTGTTTAATGAATTCAAATAATTCATTTTATAATACTATTATGTCCTTGTTTAATGAATTCAAAACCGTGAGGATACATAACTGTAGTTTCCTCAGCTCGTGAGGCCATCCTCGGCATTTCCATACTTAGCATTTAACTCAAAATTTTCTTCTTTTTCCTTGATGAATGATAATCTGTTTTCTTATATGAATACACTCAAACGCACAGATTAGTCATTAAATACAATCATAATCTTTAAATTAATTTTGTTATCATTAAAACTAATTGAGAGAGATTTTGTCTCAATAATGATAATATACACTATTAAGTCAATTATATAATACTAATCATATAATGTAAAATAAAATTCAAGGGAACATGTTTAAGATAATTTTTTCTCAAAATAACCCCAAATTTATGTTATAACAATGCAAAATCGAGTTTAACTGCAAGGTCAATCGACATAAACTTATAATTATTAGAATTGAGTAAATGTGCACACTTTGGAAAACTTATGATGTCTAGTTTATAGTTGATTTTTATTTTAATTTTAAATTAAACTCCTAATTCTTGCAATTTATCAAAATCATACACAAGGTCAAAAAAACAAGACAACAACTCTGGTTTAACTTGTAACCCATTTTTAAGCATCAATACTCAATCAAATATCACAAAATTTGTACTCAATTTGAAGGTAATCGAGTCTAGTTTTCAAAAAACTAACAATATTCAAAACTAAGTTATGAAGAAAAATTATGATCGAAACATCATACATATGTCATGCGAATTTTAAGTTAACAATACTCATTCAATCACACTAATTTCCTAACAATATTTACAAACACTAATGCTACAAATTATGAATAAATCAAACAATAAATACATCAAAACAACATAAGAATATCAATTTACTCAAACTATTTTGTCACCATAGTAAAATTTAAGGTCTTTAATTTCAAACACATCAAAATAGCATAATTTCGCGTTATCAAGAAAAACTCAATTCTACAATAATCTATCCTCAATTTTAGTCATAGAGCTTTACATGCATAATTTATTTTAACCATCTATTTCAAAACCTCTAAATCTAACAAAAAATTAAAATTAAAAATGTAAAATTAAAAATCACTTTATCCATTTCAAACTCCAAAGCTCTACGATATAGTAAACATTATCTCATACGTACATAAAACAGAAATAAAAAAAGAAAAATCCACCTTTTAATTTTCAAAAGAATTGAAAAGACAATGATACTATTTCTACATTAATTTACTGCAAAAATTGCACTTTTCTTTTAGCAAAAATTACACTTTTCTTTTATATTTGTGTAGTTTTGTCAAATAATTTTTTTTTTCTCCTTCAGTTATTCTGTCTCTCACCCTTTCTTCTTCCCGTTTCTCCTTCAGTTATTCTTCCTCTTTTTTTAAACATAATTTTTTTTTATACCAATTAGTTATCTTAAAAGAGAGATGTTACAAACGCAGTACGCGAGATTCACATTCACGTGCCACGATCAACAATTCTAACGAGGTGGCTCGATCAGCGCTCTTCTTCTTCACTTCTCACTTTCATCTCAGTATCGCCTCTCATCTCTCGAAACAAACAACCACCACCACTGACAAATAAACCAATGAACAATAACTATGACCTCACACACACACAACTGTTGCATTTCCCACGAATTCTTCCGAACAGCATCAATAAACCCTAACAGAATCGCAGTAATCCACGCTTCCGGTGTATCCAACCTTTCCCGCGAAAATTCCACTTTCCCATTGCAACAGCGCGTTCAGTCCACGTCTCCTCCACTCTACCACGGTGATCGTAGCTTCACTTACTCTCATGTCTTGAATGCGGTTAGTTGTCTTAGTTCTCGACTCCGCTCTATCCTTAATGGTGCTGATGACCCGCACCTGATCATAGCCAAACGTCAAGGTTTGTTACAACGCAAAATTTAGTTTGTTAGTTGCTTAAACCCGTTTACTTTGTGAAAATGAACCTGTTTTTTACGCTTTTATTTTTTAAAAATATTATTGAACTGAATCATTGTTAAGGAGATAACGTGAAATGCTAATAACGAATCTTTTTTACATTTTTATTGTTTTTAGAAATGTTTCACTTCAAAAGACCCTTATAATCGCCTGTTAACCGTAAAATTAACATAAATTTTAGAAAATGTAAATAGAAAACGTTTTTACAAAGAAAACAAGTCCAATTGTTGAAGTCTTCGTCTAATTAATGTTGTCAAATAACAACTATAACTCTATAACTTAGCGGAATTTGAATAAATCACTAGAAATTGTTGTCAAATAGGGCACTATAGCATTGTAGTGGAATTTGAACTAACCACTTTTTTTCCGCACACACCTCTAATAGCATGCGGATGAATTTCATTTTTGTCATTTTATTCTTCATTATTGGCTCCGTGACAGAAGGTTTTGTTAGTTGTTGCACAGTTAGTTAGTTAGCTATTTAATTTTAATTGTAACTGGAAGCTACAACTTAGAAAATTGTGATATTTTGGTTCATCGTTAGTTATTTAGTTAGTTAGCTAATCAGTTAGTTTTTAATTGTATTGGGAATCTACAACTGAGAAAACTGCGAATAAATTATCTCGTAATTAAGTTTTTCACATGACCAATTTATGGGTGTGCTGAGTAGGGTCTTTGTGTCTCCCTTTCTTTACAGTACCTTGCTCAAGTGATATGACCTATTCTGGGAATGAAGCTAATTTTGGGATTGTTTTGTTTCGAGAGAAAAGGAAGGAACTAGTAGTTTTTCGATTCTAAGTTGTGATTATTATGAAATGTTTGTAAAATGGAGAAAGGCAAGGGATTATTGTGATAATCACTCATTTTATTTCTCTTTATTTAATAACTAATGTTTAAGAAATATGTGGTTTTGTTTTTCCAAATGTCCACTTTTTAAAAGTTTTTGAAAATGCCTTACTGACCGTTATTTTGATGGTTTACTATCTATTAGCTATGTAACATTGACATTTTAGGATAGAGAGGTGTCCGAGTGTCTGTCTTGTGTTGGTGTCCAATACTCGCACGGCACCAACACATGTGGTTACACTCAATCACTTCCGTTTTTTCAAATTATTATTGGTGTCTATAGGTCAGTGTCGTGTTCAGTGTACATATTTGTGTTAGAGCTTCATAGTTTATTATTCATTTTTATATTTGAATGGGGAAATGATGCTTGATGCGGCATTGCCATCTTGTACTCTGCGGTAGGTAACGATGGTGTCCACCGTGAAGAAGGAACTGTTTGGAGATCTGAGTCCTTGAAAACTGTCGATCCTAGTTCAGAGTCAATGGATAAATCCAGTGAAGAGTATAGGCCAAAGATAGTGGGGATTTATATGCCTCCTTCTGTTGAATATATTATTGCTGTTCTTTCGGTATTGAGGTGTGGGGAAGCCTTCTTGCCTCTGGATCCTTTCTGGCCAAACGAAAGGATACTTTCAGTCGCTTCTTCTTCAAATGCTGATCTTATTATAGGGTCCCAATCTTCATTTGGTAAAAGTAACTTGGAACGGCTTGATGAATCACATTGGTTAGTAAAGTCAATTTGTTGTCCTGTTTTGAGCTACTCCATTGAAGAAAATCTTCAAGAATGTAGTTTTTCAACAGATTTGGCATGGCCTTGTGCCAACGAAAAGAAAGGGTCATTTTGTTATCTGATGTATACTTCTGGATCATCTGGAAAGCCTAAAGGTGTGTGTGGAACTGAACAAGGTAACTTGTTACTGTTGTTTGTTGCAGCTGTTATTATATTGAAAACGATATTTATTTAGTAAAATGTTATGTTGTGCACTTGTCAGTTTACTAGCCTTCCTTCTTTCTTTGTTTCACGTGAAAAGAAGCACACTCTATTCAATACTTTTTGGATCATAGTAGAAATATTTAAACTGTATGAAGTAAATCAATGTTCAAAACTTAACAGTTCTTTCATTTTGGATAAAGCACACCTGTTTATATGTATTCTCCTGTTTGAAGATCCATTCAGTTTTATGCTTGGGAGTTGTACCATGGGGGCTATGTATTTATAATAACGTTTGATATTTGGTATGTAAAGATATGGAAGGAAATGAAAAAGTCTTGCATGTGGTCTTCATTTTATAGAAAAAGTCTATGACAAGGTTCTTTGACAGAATGTGGAAGGCTCGTGTAGTATAAGAAAATAGTGTTTATCACATATGTGAGCTATAAAAGATGTGTCTTATGGTCATGGGAAACTTATGGTCTGGTATAAGATTTTCATGTCACAATAAGTTTGTGCAAGGATCATCTCTGGGTTTACACCTTTTTATCTAGGTATTGGATGTAGTGATGCACTTACCGGGTATTTCTCAATATGAGAACACTAGTTTCCGCTTTTCTAGATGTTGCAGTCCTAATTTATAGGTTGTGAATGAGAAGGAGTAAATTCTAATTTAGAATTGTCAAAAGAACCCACGAAGTCAATGGATTAGGGTAATGTGGAGAAAGAAGTTGTGTATGCAATTCGATTTCAACATAAAGTACTGAGAATCACTTCATACCATAAGTTGCAGAGTTTAGGTACTTCATATCCATCTTATAAATTTATATGGAGATTGGTAGAGATGTCATACATAGGATTCAAGCTGGGTGAATGAAATGGACAAATGTTATAGCTGTAATTTGCATTCACATTGTGCCTATCAAACTAAAAAAAAGTTCCATTACAAGGTCAATGATGCTGATCTATGTATAATGAAGTGCCAACATGAGAAAAAGAAGTTTGGTGGAGCTAAGAATGTTGAGGCAGATCAGTGTATATAGATGCATGAAGATATAATATTAGGAATAAACATATCTAGGAGATAGTTTGAGTAGCACTTACTAAGAAGAAGATGACAGAAATTTAAGGTGGTTTAATCATGTAAGAAGAAGGGCGGTAACAGGTTCATTGAGAAAGAGTAGTTCAAAAAGGAATATACATGAAAGCTTTAGGAGAAATATTTAAAAATACCTTGCTCCAAAATCCTTTAATTGGAATTTTAGTTTTTGATGGAGCCTTACGGTGTCAATTGTTCTGTGTAGTCAATCCTACCCAGTGGGAGTAGGCTTGATTGTTACTGTAACTGTTCTGTTTAAATTCTATGATAATAAAGTAAAAGTTTCTGATCCATATTTTTTTTTTATATTATGAATAAATACCTTCTTGGGTCACAATTTGATTTACATTCTTGTTAGGTCTTTCAAACCGCTTTTTATGGATGCAAGGAATGTATCCTTTGACAGGGCAGGAACTATTGTTGTTTAAAACATCAACTAGCTTCATTGACCACCTGCAAGAATTTCTCAGTTCTATTTTGACTGCTTGTGTATTAATTATTCCTCCTTTCAGCGAGCTCAAAGAAAATGTATATTCCATCATAGATTTTCTACAGGTATGGTGGTTCTTGATCGAGCTTTTGTGTATTAATTATTCTTAATTGCTTACCCTTACTGGTAATATTAAATTTTCTGTAGGCTTATTCTATTAATAGACTTACGGCTGTTCCATCACTTATAAGGACAATTCTACCTGTATTGCAAACTCACGCGGACACACGGAATGAAAGTTCACTGAAATTGCTAGTGCTAAGTGGTGAAACTTTTCCTTTTTCCTTGTGGGAGAAGCTTTCAACTATATTACCAAAGACATCAATCTTGAACTTATATGGAAGTACTGAGGTTAGAGAAAAAAAACTATGCTTCTACTTTGAGATTTTGCAATATAGTTCATATTTTGTATTTTCCATCTGGTTCGTGTGACGACATTCAATGTTTCTACTTGTGATTCAATGTTGTCATTGACATTCTTAAACATAATTTGACATACTATTGTTTCATTTCTATGTGTGAAGGTAATTCAAATTATTTCCTAGCTGTTTCCTTGTTTTTTGTTCTTGGTTTGTTACTGCAATCCAATGCTATCTAGTCACACCCACATATCACATATTATAATCTAAGTGAATTGATTGGAAACAGAGTTGCCGGACAAGCCAGGAAGCAGCAACAAACCAAGAACAGGGGGTGATAAAATGAAGTGGAAATATCGCCTCACAATTTGAATGGAAAAAAATGAATGGAAGAAATATCGCCTCATAATTTGATTCCTTAAGAAGTGGAAATACAATATTTTGGATGTGATTTAGAACATTTTGTCCCTATTTGCTTGCTATTGCAATCTGTAATTACTCAAGTTCTATCTAACTAAGAATTTATTTACATCTACTATGCCAAGTGGAGGAACCATGAAAAGAATAAATTCAAGCACAACTTTTAAAAATTTAGAGAATACCGGAGGATTAGTAAATGTATGGTAGGGAAAATATAGAATAATGGAGGGTTTAATCAAGGTTTTATAGGGGTTGATATTGATAATAAAATTTAGAGCTTGGTGTTGAGAGGTGAAGGATAGGCTAAAGCTAAGGCACATTGATTTGTTGAGACTCGGTCCCAAGATTAAATAGTTCCCTTGTGCAACTTGAGTTATTTATGTTAGATTTTGTCACGTGGATCTTCATTGGACCTTGTTTTGTTGTGTCAATATAAATATATAATTGACTAATGCATTTCTTTTTCTTTTTTTATTATGAATGCAAATTATGTTATTTGTTGATATTAATTTTCACAATTCTTGTCATATTGAACTTCCAATTTCTTTCATTTCCATTGGCTAATACTAGTAATATATTTATTTTCCCTTTCCATTTTTTACCCAAGGTTGCTGGCGATTGTACATATTTTGATTGCAATAGGATACCATTGATTTTGAAGGAAGAAATGCTAACAAATGTTCCAATAGGTTTACCCATTACTAACTGCAAGGTACTGCTTATTGGTGAAAATAGTGCATCAAATGAGGGTGAGCTATATGTTGGTGGTTCTTGCATTTTTAGGGGTTACTATAATGAATCTGATATAATGTCTGATGGATTTGTAAAATTGCCTCAAAGTTATGGCTGTGAAGATTCTGTTGATGCTTGCCAAAGCGAATTATACTTTAGAACTGGTGATTTTGTCAAACAGTTGCCAAGTGGTGACTTTATATTCTTGGGAAGAAAAGACCGTATTGTAAAAGTCAATGGGCAGCGTATTGCCCTCGAAGAAGTTGAAAATTTGCTAAGGGAGCATCCACATATAAATGATGCTGCTGTAGTTTGTCGAAATCTTCAACCAGAGCTTGTACTTATTGAAGCCTTTGTTATATTGAAGGACAAACAACAATTGGGTGAATTATTAGTACCTGCAATCAGAAATTGGATGCTTAACAAACTTCCGTTAGTTGTGCTCCCTAACCGTTTCATCTTTATAGAATCATTTCCTATGTCTTTTAGTGGTAAGATTAACTATGAGATGTTGGTTAGCTCAGCATTATTGACTACGAATGTCAAGGATAAGGTTGGTAACATTAGCTGCAACAATCTTCTGCAACTTATTAAAAAGGTATGGTTTCAGTATTTTATATGGCAATATACCTTGTCTATCTGCACAAGGTATGACATTTTGTGCTTTGTTCACATTTTAATCCTGAAAGATATTTTTGTGAGTCTTAGAGGTATAAACCATTTCTAGGCAATATTTTATTTCAGAATGACAAATTTACTGGTCAGTTTGTTCAGATCTTTTCAAGCATGTTAATTTTGCCTACACATCTATAACTGCTTGTTTTTGCTTTTGTATATAGGCCTTTCATTTTGTTTACCCCTTTTCTATCAAATAATTTATTTCTTCTTCATAAAACAATTGGTCTCTGCTCTGAATATGGCTTTCCTTTGATGATTTATGATGCATTACAAATAATGGATGAATCTATGAACTGAGACAGTTGTTGCTTCTATATATTCCATTTGTACGTGTCTATGCATGTAACTTGTTGGCTCCTAAACTATTTATGTAATAAATTTGTGTGTTTGTGGAAGCAAAGTTTTTGATTTGATGATTTTTTTAACAGGCCTTTCACAAAGCTTTAATGGTTGAAAATTTATGCAATGATGATGATTTCTTTACGATGGGCGGTAACTCTCTTTCTGCTGCACATGTTGCTCACGATTTAGGGATTGACATGAGATTTCTTTACTACTATCCAACTTCTTTTAAGCTTTGTATGGCTCTTCTCCATGAAAGAGGATTGTGCTCTTTGCATAACAGGTTGGATAAATGTTTGCAATTAGATGCAGACATACAAAATAACCATTTTTCTTCCAATCGGGCTGAAAACTCAAGTCCTCTTGAGTCAAGGATGACTCCCAAAGATAATGTTGATAGTTTGAACCCTTCTAAGCGCTTAAAAAAGGGTTCTACTGATGTTATATCAGTGGGAGATGAAACATTTCCTTGGCATTCCCCTTCAAAATTCCTATCATCTTCATTTAGCCGATGCAACAAGGTGGTGTATGAAGGGCAAGCTTCTGTAATGGATACACACCAAACAACTTGGTCAGCCAATATTCCAAGAGGAAACAGAGGTTGCATGAAGAGCTTTTGGAAAGTTTACATGGAATCCTGTGTTGATGCTTCACCCATGGTTGTGTCTAAAGGCTCGGATATTTATTTATTCATTGGATCTCACTCACACAAATTTCTATGCATAAATGCTAGAAGGTATAAACAAATATAGTTTGTATGTATAGTTTTAATCCATCACATACTGTTTCTCATTTGAATGCTTTATTCATTTTACAGTTTAATCTCCAGGTTCTGATAAAAAATTATGATACCTGCAAGGCTGCAACCACCACTTTTTTATTCTAATTTGAACCAATTTGTACTTTTGGCACATGATAATTTCTTGTACTCTTTAAAATCTGTCTGTACAGATTGATGTATGATGATGATCACATGTAACATCTGTACAATCTAGGTGACCTATTTTTTGTTAAATGCATCAATACGATATAGATTTATTTTACAAGAAAGAATGAGGAGATTGCTTACACTTTTTTCTGACATTATCTGCCACACTTTTTCTGTTTCCACAATTTCATTCACTGTTGGATATGCTCATTCTATCTTGCTTTGGAGCTGATAAATAAAAACTGTTTATGTGGTTACCAAACATATCATATAGATGTTCATCAGGGTTAAAATGTAAATTTGGTATATATTTTTGTTTCTAAAACTACTAAAACTGCTGCTTAATAATTGGTTTAGTGGTTCTATACAGTGGGAGATCAAACTAGAAGGTCGGATTGAATGTACAGCAGCAATTGTTTCTGATTTTTCCCAGGTCTGTGTTCAATTGTTATGTATTACAGGATTCTATCCATTTGTTCTAACATGTGGTATTTCTCTAGGTGGTTGTTGGATGTTACATGGGAAAGATCTATTTTCTTGATTTTTGCAATGGACACATCTGTTGGACTTTTCATACGTCTGGTGAGGTATTAGTTTTAACACTAAATTTGTCTTGTTTGAGGTTTTCTGGTGTCTTACTAAAGGTTTTAGGTTTTCTTTTGTCAAGTTCTTTTTTTATTACAACACAGATCATGTGAAGGGATGTGGTTATTGCAGAAGAAACTGGAAAACAAATCAATAGGCACCTGATAATTGAAAGGGTGTATTTAGGGGTGGTTTATAAAGGGAGGGAACGGACTAATACAGGTTTTTGAAATACATGTTTGAATATAAATAAGAGTAAGGGAGAGTTAGTTAGTTAAAAACTTACTCAGATTTGTAGGAGAGAAGAGGTGCTCTCAAATTCACCATACCATTCTATTCTTCTTCTGATTACTTTGATAAGATGGTTTTTGCATAACAAATAGGAGTTCTTGTCCCTAATTCTTCTTTCAATTCACATTACTTTCTTTTTATAACAGGTGACTCTATCACAAATACTTACTAAATTACTCTTATAGTCGATATTTTCCTATATTAAAAGTATATTATGTGTTACCTTGAAATTATTTGATATAATTACAAATTATTTTTAAAATAAGAAATTTTAATTTGAGAATTAGATTTGTGAAACTAATGTCTTCAACAAGTTATTATGAAAAAAAATTAATCTTTGAGTAAGGCGATCCCCACCCTATATATAATATTAAAAATATATACTAAACTATATCATCTATTTGACCATGATTCGACCACAAGAAACGATTGAACTATGAACTAGTGTCTTCATCAGTATAATGACTAATCCAGTATCCATTGTTCTCAACTTTATAACACAACCCTCATATTTTATTTGGCTTAGGACCATCTAACGATTTTCAGCAGTTACATCACAGGCAGAGTTTCTGCCTCTTATTTTATATTTCTTTATAAACACTCAATTTTGGATTTACCACTAACCTTCACTGCTGCCTTTACTGATTCATCAGTGCCAATGCTTCTTATAACAGAGGTCTTGTCAACACGAACCTCACTATAAGGATTGCCACTGAATTACAGTATCACTGTGTTGGAATATTAGAAAATATCTTATAATATCTTTTATATTATATTAGAGTATCTTGAGTTATTTTCTATGATCAATTTATAATCATAGAGAATCTTAAAATATCTCTTATTATTATTATGATTTATTCCTAATATAGAATTTAGTCTATGTTTCTCTATAAATAGAGATTAGTATTGAGTCTATTGTAATCAATTCAGCATTAAACTATTATTAATAATATTCAAACCCTTATTATTTTCTCTCCTCATTTTCTCTAAAATCCCACAATTTCAACATGGTATCTAGAGCCTATTTCGATCCTCCTTGAACGATCTAGCCTCTATTCCGCCGCCGAATGCCCAACAATTAGGGAATATAATCATAGTTTCTCTTTTCTAACATTTTTTTTTCTTCCGATAAACCGTGTCCCAATTCCGATTTACCCATTCTTTGTAGCTTTTCGTTTATTTTTCAGTGGCTGCACTGTTCATCGCGCGGTACTGTTCACTACGCAAAAAAAAAAAACTCTGCCGTATCCCGAAACCCTAAAACCCTAATGTTTTTCCCTAACTAACGTTGGCCAGACCTGTATATTTTCTAGGGGTTTCGTTTCACTCATAGTTCTCAATATATTATATTGTGGAATTTGTGAAAAGGTATCTTCGTATATCGTTGAAACGGTGCTTAACAATTGAAGATAATTAGGGTTTTGATGGGTACAGAGAGGAAGAGGAAGATGAATTTATTCGACGTCGTGGACGACTCTGCAGCTAAGATTAACAAGGGTATTGTTGAAATCATTACCCCTGTTGAACTCATCAAGAAGGGTGACAAGGTTGGTTCCTCTGAAGCTGCATTACTTGCCAAGCTAGGATTAAGGCTCTTTTCATATGGTCTTGTGGTGCTTTATTATTATGATAATGGTTCAGTAATTACCCCTGAAGTTCTTGATCTCACTGAGGATGCTCTTATTGAGAAGTTTGGTACTGGTGTCTTAGTGGTGACTTCACTTTTATTGGCCATCTCATACCCAGCACTTGCTGCTGCTCCTCACATGTTTGTGAATGCCTACAAGAATGTTCTTGCTGTAGCAGTTGCAACAGAATATTCTTTCCATGAGGCTGACAAGGTCAAGGAGTTCCTAAAGGACCCAAGCAAGTTTGCTGTAGCTGCAGTTGCTGCCCCAGCTGCTGATTTTGGTGCTTCCCGAGCTGCTGATTCTGGGGCTGCCCCTGCTACTGCTGCCAAGGAGGAGGAGAAGGATGATGGTATGGTCTATGTTATTGATCCTAGATTTGCTATGCAGAATGATTTGTTTGAGGATAGCCTTAGAGCTGCAGGAATTCAAGGAGTAGAAGCCAAATATGGCACCATTACTAGTGCTGTTTTGATGAGATATGCAGATGGTAGATCAAAGTGTTTTGTTTTTGTCAATTTCAAAAATCCAGACAATGCTGCCAATGCTGTAGAGGCATTGAATGGGTGTCCTGATTCTGATTCTGGGAATAGTGGTTCCAGAGATTGTGGTGTCCTTCAGAAGTGGACTTTGGGATCATATTTTTGGTGGAGAAAACTCTCCAGCCTTTTTCGTGGCAGCTGTTGCAGCCCTTATGAGTGGGCTTTTAGCTGACAGGTTTGGAAGATTGCAATTCAATTGATGGGATTCTTCTTGGTGCACGATTATTTCTCTTTGATGGTTTCAGATCTGCCCTAACTCTCCAATTTTGATCAACGAAAATATGTGTCATTGTTCAAACAGCTGTTATCTCTCCTGTTTTGGACGCATTTTCTTACTTTGATGATCGATCATGGCTTCGTTTCGTTAGAGTTGCGCTGCTTTTTCTTTGGTGTTTGTCATGCAATTTAGTTCTTACTAATAGATTCCAACAGTGGCTTTTATTCCCACCGACGATGATTTTGGTGGTGTCTCTTTTTCCACATATGAATTATATTAGTGATGACTTCTTCCGTTGGTGGTTATTCTAACGGTGTCTTTTATTTTCATGACTTACTTTATCTTGGCAATTTCTCCCAGATGCACTGGCCTTGCCTTTATCTTCTTGAAGCACGCCTCTCTCTCCTTGAAGCAGATTCGAGTTTAAATATTTTGAGTCTCCACTATTATTGGTTTGAAGCTTCCAAATGCAGTTTTTAGAAGAATGGAACTTGCTTTGTTCAATTGTCTACCATGAATTTTTCTCAGGCTGATGATCAATCAGACTATCTGGCTAGGCTATATTTATAGCAATTATCTCCGACTTCACATGCATCCCTGAGTTGCCTCTCCATCTTTTTTATTATTTTGTGGAGCAAAACATTGTTTTCTTTTAGCAAGCTAAAGCTTAGTAAGCTTTAGCTTGAGGGGGAGTGTTGGAATATTAGAAAATATCTTATAATATCTTTTATATTATATTAGAGTATCTTGAGTTATTTTCTATGATCAATTTATAATCATAGAGAATCTTAAAATATCTCTTATTATTATTATGATTTATTCCTAATATAGAATTTAGTCTATGTTTCTCTATAAATAGAGATTAGTATTGAGTCTATTGTAATCAATTCAGCATTAAACTATTATTAATAATATTCAAACCCTTATTATTTTCTCTCCTCCTTTTCTCTAAAATCCCACAACTTCAACACACTGTTATTTGTCTCTTGAACAGCTGCTTCCACAGTAACTTTTACCAAATTACCACTGCACTATTACCTACCTTGGGCAAAAAATCAAATCCCAGAATTTGACATCCATTGTCTTAAACAAATTAAGCATTCTGGGTTGGTGGTTTTTGGTATGGTATTAAAGCTTTCTTGACCAAGATATCTAGACTAGAGTTCTATCATTGCTACCCATTTTTGTAAATAAAAATTGAGTTATACAAAATAATAAGTGCATTTTATACTTCAAAATATCTGGCGAAAAAGAGTGTATTTAGATATGTAATACATCCATTCATTTGTTTTCACCTTATAGTTTAAGCTTTTGGAATACTTAGTTCATGACAATAATAAATTCAGCTTTTTATTATTACTTTAGCATTTACATAAAATGCTAAATTCATTTAAAAAAACATAAAATGTTAACTTATGTTTTGATCAACCAAAACCTATTAGTGAAACAATAAAGTAATATAGGATCCTTCAGAAGTCCATACTGGAAATATGTGTGTAATGGTTTGATTTTTAAGTATCTTCATTCTTTACAAAATTTGGTATATTGCATAGTTAGTACACATGAGAGATTTTTTTCGTGGATTCTCTTGGCTGTTCTGCTCAGGACTGTTTCCCGGGAGTTTAATTACCAGTATGCAGAGACATAGCAGCCCTTCTGTACTCTTGTTTTTTACTTTCACACTCCCTTTATTTGGCATTGTTTCTTTATGATAACCTGTCCTCCTCATGTTGTACCCAGTACCTAGCATCATTTATCTCCAATTTTCATTTTTATTAAGACAAACAGTCACTTCTCATTTATCTAGTTTGGTTACACCGTCTCTTTTTTGGTCAATTTCTAATTTAAATTTTAAATGCATGAAGGTTAAATCACAGCCAGTTGTAGACACTTGCAGACAGTTGATCTGGTAATTCTTTCCTTATCACCACATCTATGTTGCTTTCTTATAAATTTTGAACAGTTTGCAGATCTGTACATATGCTTTTTTCTAAAAAAAACTGTTAAAACAATAATATACTTCATAAATTGTCTGATTTGAGCAACTTCTTTTCCCAAGAGAAAACAAAAGTTCTCACATGCCCTATGGCACAATATAATTTGTCAAACCTGGTTAGTTAGTGCACAAATTGGGAAAGGATTCTCCAAACACTCGTATTATGGAAAATAAAGGATTTTGATGTTTGGTTTCCGTCTTTATATTCTCAGAAATTTTAAGTGTCCATGGGACTATGTTTCATGTAGAATGTGGTTTCCTTTGATTCCATGTTTTTGTCTTGATGCTTGTTTTTTCTTGACTGTTCTGTTTTGCAAGATATCTTGTGCTCAGTCCCCTGTAGTGCTTTTCCTCTTTCCTCTCTAATAAAGTTTATCTTATAAAAATACCTTTTGCAAAAATAAGCATCATGTTTTAGAAAAAAAGATATAATTATTGGACAAGGATAACCATGCGAAGAACTTCTCACTCCTTGTGTACATGTTTAATTCAGTGTAGAATACATGTTTTAACATCTTTTATCGTCAGAAGTCCCTGAACTATGTTGATAAAGTTGTTACACGCTGCTTGATTGGAAAGTTTTCAGCATGGTTTAATATTTATACAGGTGTGGCTCGTATGATCATAACTTATATGCTCTTGATTACAAAAATCATTGCTGTGTCTATAAGCTACCATGTGGTGGCAGTATATATGGGTCACCTGCAATTGATGAGGTGAATTTCACTTCTAATGGACATAATACATGTATATTGCTTAGTTAAAAATTTACCACCGAGTTCTTAATCTTTTGTACTAATTTTTCATGTAGGTTCGTGGTTTGCTTTATGTGGCCTCTACTGGTGGTCGTATAACAGCTGTATCGATATCGGTATGATCAATTCATAAATCTATTAGCATACATGCAAAAAACTTATATTTCTTTCTGGAGACTTCAATTCTGTACTGATATAGTCTGCCCTTTCTCCTGATACCCAAATTCCAGATTTTGGATTTTGGTTCTTGTGAAAATATTATATTAGTGATGTCAGCTTCTTCCCACTGGATTCTAAAGTTTTGATTTGTTGGTAACTCTATGAATGATGATATTCAATGTTTTTATTGCAAACTGATACTGAAAAGGTATATTATCCACTGATGATATGAGTTAATCAACAAAAACCTCTTAGCTTCCCTTTTACTGGATGACCAAGGAGCTAAACAGTTAAACTAATCATTAACCTTCAGTCTGACATAAATATAAATAGCTTAATTGATATAAATTAATTGTTCATCCATTTTGGTTTAATGCTCATTCACACCATTTGCACACCTTGTGTTTGGGTGCTCTTAATCTTCATAAAATACCTTTGGCTTTGCAAAAAATATTGTTCATCTATTTTGGTTTCTTGCTGATAGAACTTGTTCAGTTGAAAATCTGGTATAAACGAGCATGTGTTTTGTTTTGCTTAACTTTTTAACGTGAAACAGCTTTTCTGCCAAAAACTAGTGATTAAATATAAATGGACAAGAGAAACTACAAAAAGGATTGAAAAGAAAAGATTGAGGTTTCTTTGCTGACACGGGAGATTAATCCTTTGAACATTAGACGCATTAATCTGTTATTATTTCTGCTGAAGCTGACATGTTTATTGAGCTATTGATCTTAAGTCGGACTGAAATATTCCTGTTCTAAATCCAGGCCTTGCCATTTAGTATATTGTGGCTACTTGAACTAGAAGTCCCCGTGTTTGGTTCTCTGGCTGTCACCCAAAATGGAACTGGTGTGTATTGTGCAATCTTCCTTTAGATTATGTATCGATCGCTCTTCCTTATGCCAGTATACTATTTTCCTTTACTTGCAGTAATATGTTGCTTGGTAGATGGCCATGTTCTTGCATTGGATCCCAACGGATCCATAGTTTGGAAGGTATGAAATATTAATCTTCTTATAGATGCAAGTTATTCCCTAGTGGAGGTGATTCTAACCTGCCTGTTTGTCAATAAATTTTGCTCAGAAAACAATCGGTGGTCCAATATTTGCTGGGCCGTGCATACCTTCTGCCATTCCTCATGAGGTACACCATTCTCTTCACTGATTTTGGAAAATATTAAAAAAAGAAAACACCATTTAACCGTTCACATCCTATTCCACCGTAGGTGTTTGTATGCTGCAGAAGTGGAAGTGTGTACTCAATCGAACTGGTGAGAACCAGCTAATAAAATTGTTCCCTTTTTTTCTTTTGTCGCCTTTTTTGTGGACTAACTTTTGACCGTAAAGATTCATGTTCAGCCACATTTTTACTTTTAACTGATTGAATTGTATGTTATCTTTTTAATTTGAACTATGTCTGATTTTGGTCTCTTTAATCCCTCTATTTATAAATTCAGCACTTTGTTTGTTCTTAAACCCTTTAAATTCTCATTTTATATTCAAATATGTGTATATTTATAATGCATTTGGGATATGAAATGAAATACTTTAAATGTTTAGAAGTCACAAAATTAGTGAAATTTTGATAAAAACTGAGGATTTTGTAGCATGTGAGACTAGGATTTGAAGAGGGGGAAAATTTGGCAAAAACATATTGTTAGGTCATTGTCCCATGCAATATGCAGCGATAAAAAACGATTTGTTTCGGTTAATATTTTGTTCTATGCCATATGTTGGACCAACACCAGGAAAAGGGAGATCTAATATGGGAATACAATGTTGGAGATCCAATCACTGCATCTGCCTATGTCGACGAGCACTTGCAGCTGGTGTCTGATGCCTCCCACTCTTCAGACAGGTTAGCCTAGTTTGTTTACTTAGTTAAAGGGACAATATCAGCTATCAATTTCAAACATAATCTTTGTCTTTTACAGGTTAATTTGCGTTTGTTCTAGTTCTGGAGGCATACATCTTCTCCGAGCGAACACAAATTTCTCCGAAGATACAAATCAACTGATGGGTGAAGTCCAGGAATTTGCAAAACTTAACTTGCCGGGTGATATATTCTCTTCGCCTTTAATGATTGGTGGTCGGATTTTTGTTGGTTGTAGGGATGATTACTTGCACTGTGTTGCCCTTGAAATTCCAAAGCAACGGAGTTAAAACCTTGTATAGTTGAAATTTTGTTGAACTTTATTAGGTGGTATTGGTTGAATGTGTTGTTAAATTCTCAAATCTGTGAAATTCAAGGCTTATAAACGGATGCTAGATGTCTCCTACTAACCTGGTAGCTCAAATGTACAACAAAAACAAATAAATGAAATTCATGAACGAGTTTTAATACTATTTTACAATGTGAAATTTGTTCTATGAAAATATCACCGTCTTTACTGTTTTACCAAATATGACGTGCATTGATTGTCTGTTTGCCATTTATTTGCATATCAACACGGGTTTATCATCACTCACTCCCACTGTAACTGCATGTTTATGGTTTCTGTTGCTATATATTTTGATAGTTAACATTTGAGTATTTCTTTTTAGAGTTTAAGATTTGAGATACACATAGATACGTTCAATGAGTTCAACTCATTTGTAATCACAATTTAAGTGTGTTTGGAACAGCTTTACAAGCTAATTCTTGCGTCCCTATGCATTTTTCACTGCAGAATCAGAGGCTCCAATAGGTAGCATCTGCTTTACCGTGGTTTTTTATCGCAATTTTGTTGAAATCGAACGTCGATTCAAACACTAGTTTATTATATGCATGTTCTTTGTCGAAACAAAGTTAATCCAAGTTAATTATAGTTATAAATTTGATTCAACAAATTTGAATGCACTTGAGTTGAATGGATTCTGTTTTTAGAATTAATTCTAACTTGATTTTATTATTTGTAGATTTTAAATCTAAATGTGATTTTTACATTGAAATATATGGATCAATTGAATTCTTTTATACGGGAATTAGGGAATTAGGAGTGAGAATAAGCTAGGTCAGGTCAGGCTTTGAAAGGTCTGAGTTTGACCTACGATTTATTTTTTCGGCCTGATCTGGAAGTCTTTTTAAAAGTATTTTTAAACGCAACCATTATTACCTCTTAAACAAATAAGGAACAACTATTAAGTGATTGACTAAATGAACGAATATGAAACTACTACCGAATATGGAACGACTATTGAATATAGAATACTTACTAAGTGATTGTTTAATTGATAGAATTTAAAATAGAAAATAATATTATTAATATAATAATAAAAAATAATATTAATAAATAATAAATATATATATGTCGGCTGTTAGACCTAATAGGCTTTTTTATAAGCCTGAGTCTGACATGTTTAAATAATTAAGCTTTAAAAACAGAGTTTAGCCTTTTTATTAAATAGGCCAGACCATAGACCCCTACGGACGGCCTAGCCTATTCCCATCCTTAACGGGAATGCATCTAAATATTAACAAAATAATTGACCATCAATAATTGAAAGAGTTTTAGATAGAATTTTTATTAGTTTTTTTGAATATATTGCTTCAAATAAAAATTTAATCTTTTTTTTCATTTGAGTATATACTTTAAAAATCATGTAGGATGTTTTAAAATTAAAGTTCATTTATATGAATCACAATCATTGAATATTAGAAAATGTTTGAACTTATACAATAACTTTTAAAATAATTGAATAAGAGTAATTGTAATTTGTTGATAGTGTATGTAAATTAAAATTTAAAAATAATAAACAAGCTAATTTAGAAAAGAAAAAAAACATGGGAGAGGTAAAGTTGCTCCCCAAAATAAACACAAACTTATATTATACTACTATTATTTTATTGTATAACAATTTAAAAATACATTATTAATCTTTTACATTTAATTCAATTTTTAGTTAGGTCTTTTAAATTTATTTTTCTTAAATTTAATTTTATTTACACCGTTAATGTTTTATTTCAATTTTAATAACAATTTATTAAATTAAATTTTTTTAATAATTTAAAAATCTACAAAATACTGCAATATATTATCTCTTGTATTAATTATTCAAAAATTATTTGTCAAATGTTACCTAAGATAACAAATATTTATTCCCATAGTTACTATTTTTAACTTCTTTCATTCACATATAGAATAATTTGGACAATCATTTTTATTAACTTATTTTAATATTTCATAATCATAACATTCCAGTTTTTTTTTTTAAACTTAAAACACTACACGGACAATTTTTAAAGGTTAAGAGTGGAAAGCGAAAGTAAATGTAAATTAATAGGTTGAATTGTAAAAAAAAAAAAAAACGTTTAGATATAACTGAAAATTGAAGTAAGTTTAGAGGAAAAAAGTAGTAGACATAGAGAGCGCATAAAACGGCTTGTGCTTCCGGTGTCAGTGAAGTTGCTGCCGAGTTCTGAAATCAGCTAATCAGGTTTTTATGCAATTTCTTTTTCTTTTTCAATTTCATTTTCTCTTGTATTCTCTCACTCATGGATTGCTCCTATTTTTATTATACTTTTGCACCACCCCATTCTTTTTTCAATTCAAAAGATCTAATCTTTCGTCTCGTTTATGAGTTTCTTACACATACAGATCATGGGTTTTTCTCTTCACTTTACATGTTTTATAATTCCACATTCGTGTTCCTCTTCTCCTTTGGAAATCACCATTCAAGTTTGTCCCTTTCTTTTACAACGTATTGCTCTCAATTTGTGCTCTGTATTTCTTGATTAAATCTGGTGCTTTATTTCTATTCTGTATTATTCTGTGGTTGTGTATTTTTATCATTTAAAAGTTTGAATTTTCAATGTTGGGTACTCTGATATCTGATGTGGTGGATATTGTATACCTCATAATTTAGGGTATTGTTCAGAGATATTGTCACTGTTATGGTTAGACTTTGTGTAATATCCCCAAAAATGATAAATTATATTAATTATTAAATAAATGATGTGTGAAATTATTATTTGGAAATATTAGGAATATTTATTATTTTAATTAAATTATTACTGTTTGAAGAGTTTAGGAAAGTTTTGGGTGAGCATTGTCTTTTAAGGGGTAGACCTAACTTAAGAGGTCAATTGAATCTTAGAAGAAGAAAATAGGAGGAACGGAGACGTGGAGATTGCGAAATAGGAAAAGAAGAGACACTCTCACACTAGCACCAAGCACCAACACTTCTAATCGCTGAGTAGTTTAGTTTATTCTTTTATTTGATATTTTAACCATGTAATATGTAATGTAAGTTATGATGAATTCTTCTTTCAAACATATATTTTATTTAGGTCGTGTGTTTCATTGTGTGTGGTTGTGTATGTTTATCATTGGAAGTATGAATTTATTTCGGTCGGTACTCTGATGTCATGCATTGATGTGGTGGATATTGTATACCTATAAATTTAGGGTATGTTACCTAGATATGGTCACTGCTATGGTTATAATTTGTGCATTAGATTCATCTATTTTCGTAGTTTTCATTTCAATAACTAAGGAATTTCCATTTTTTTTACGTTGAGTTTGTTCAATTATTCAGTTCATTATGTATTGTCCTCTAAAGGGGTTTTAGTTTACCAATTTGAAGGTTTTTTTATGAGTAAGCTGAAACTCCTGTTTGAATGATGGATATTTAAGATATTTGTTGAAATCTCTGCGTGACGATGGCCGCTTCAGAACCTGTGAGTTCAGTGGGAGAGAATATATCAGTGGATGCTATTGTTGCCCCCAGGAAGCCTCGGATTTTACTTGCTGCTAGTGGAAGTGTTGCCGCTGTTAAATTTGCGAATCTTTGTCATTGTTTCTCTGAATGGGCAGAAGTAAGAGCAGTTGCCACAAACTCATCTTTGCATTTTATTGACCGAACGTCAATGCCCAAAGATGTTATTTTGTATTCGGACGAGAATGAATGGTCTAGTTGGAAGAAACTTGGCGATAGCGTGCTTCACATTGAGCTTCGTAAATGGGCTGATATCATGGTCATTGCTCCGTTATCAGCAAACACTCTTGGCAAGGTAATTAGTTTCATAAATATTGGCTGATTTTTGTCTTATATTAATAAAATGGCTTATAACTTTTCAGTTTCTTTAGTTTAGGCGAGTTTCTGTTATGATGTGTTCCTATCCATTATATGATGATCAGTTTTGTATGTACATTTTATATAGGGTTTACATACATGTTTCTATTATACTTTGTTTTTGGTCTCAACCCTCCGGCCCTCAGGGTAATAGAGTTCGGTCGTGAATTAGTAAAATCTGATTAATGTTGTTCTAATCAGAGTTCGAATTCGAATACTCCCGATTGACAATTGCCACTTTCTTTTTATTTATGTAACTTCGATATATCCTGTTGTAGATTGCCGGAGGGTTGTGCGACAATCTACTGACGTGTATCGTGCGAGCGTGGGACTACAGCAAGCCATTTTTCGTTGCACCAGCGATGAACACTTTTATGTGGAAGAATCCTTTCACAGAGCGGCATCTTATCTCGATTGATGAGCTTGGTATTTCACTCATTCCACCTGTTACAAAGAGGTTAGCTTGTGGAGATTATGGCAATGGTGCAATGGCTGAACCTTCAACAATTTACTCCACTGTAAGACTCTTTTATGAGTCAAAGGCTCAATAAAGTAATAATGGTGACATTTAATTATGTTGACAGCTGTACAACAAGTATGAATGGTTTATTAGGACTTGTCTTGATCCATTGATCCTGTTTAATGCATCATTATTTTTAGTGTTAAGGGAATGCCATATTCTCCTCTTATGTCTTAGAGGTTGATGAGTAATAGGTTTTGTAGGCTCTTGCACACCCTTTTGGATCCTTGGTCGTGTAACATAATTTATTATGACATTTTGTGTGTGTTGGGAAATCAAAGTATACCTGCGCGCAATAACTCAGATTAATCATTCGAGATAATTAAGATCTAATTAAGCAGTTGACTTTATTTTAAGATATGTTCTTTCGTATGCATCAGTTAGGGATCAAACTCCGACTAAATGGTTAAGGGATCCACACATGTACTACTTGTCCAACACACACTGTCGGCCTATAAGATATAGGAGGCCTAAAGTAAGTTTAATATGCGACATTTTAGAGTTATAATACTATTTTAGTAAAATTATTAAGTTTTTTTATGAAAAATTATCTTTTAGCTACTTTAGAATAAAAACTCATTTACTAAATTCATATAATCGACGTTGTATAATTTTTTTTCAAATGATGATTCAGTCAATTAATTTAATATTTATTGTGACATTATTGATTTTAAATAAAATTTTATTTATTATTAATTTTAGCTTTGTCAATATTAGAATGTAAGATATTTTTGTTAAATATAAAATAGTTTTGAAGTTCAAATGCAATTATTTTGATGACTTTACCTTTTAACTCACCAACTTAAAATCGGAAAAATCACAATAACACAGTGAATTACTGTTGTTTTATTTTACATTTGTTTACTCTATGTAATTTTTGTAAAATTATAATAGTACATATTGATTTTTTGATTCCACTATAAGAGAACATATTAAATCAAATATACGGTCACAGATTTCTAAACACAAAAAAAATGTTCTATTACTTCGATCAGAGTGTTTTCACCATTGGTATTCACTTATACATAATTTCAATATTACTCTGTATATTTTAACAATTGATTGTGTAGAGAATTGGAAACTATTAATGACAAACGAGAATAAAGCAATCCACACATATAAAACCAAATTGTGCTGTTAAAGCCACTTTTTTAGTTTTTTTTTTCTTCAATATTTTTTATTAAAATATTCTCTTTTTAAAATTATATATCAAAATAACTCATTTTTATTATTTTAAAAGTCATTTTTACAAATTTAAGGAAGTCCGAGTTTGCAAAGGTGATTTTCGTAAAATAATTATTCAAAAAATAAAATTTTAATTTAACAATATATATATATCAGAGCCTATAGCCAAAATACCATTGGTATTCACTTATATATAAATATTTAAATTCTTGAAAGTTTATCTTGAAGAATAATAGTTTCTGGGTTGTAAGTCCCGTGTCGAGCCGACGAACAGGCGTTTAAGGGCAGTTAATCCTTGAAAGTTTCTTTAAAATAAAAAGACAAAATTTTAAATATAGATAATCTCTTTTATAGAGCTTCTTCTTTCTCATCTCCTTCTACCTAAAACTTCCCAGAAAAAAGAGAATCCATCAATAGTGAAGAAATCACTATTGAAGACTTCCAAAAATCCATAAACAATTGGCAAATCCCAAAAATCAAAAAAGATGAGGTCTATGTATCTAGTCTTTTCAAAAATCTTTTGAAAACCGACTATGTTATCAAAACAGAGGAACGTGATGTTACTCTTTCTGACCCCTTTGAAACAATAAATCTTCTTTCCTCTAAAACACTCAAAAAACACGCTGACAGGAACTATAACTTCATTCATATAGGTCTTGTTCAAAATCCTGTGTGTCCTAAGAGATGCAAGGTTCTTGAATTTCCAAGATTCAATCATAAGTACAGTTGAATCTAGCCTATGTCAAGGGCCAATCTGGTTTGGATGCTATCCAAAATTTTCCTTATCCTTAAAAGATCCAAATATTACAAGGTCTCTCGTGTTACAAATCAAGACCCATAATTACAAAATGATAGAAGGGTCTATTCCTGTAGTTATTATTTACAGAGTTCATTACAAAGCAATGTTTTCCGCCTTTACGGCAACAAAAAACATTGAAAACAAAAAAGGCAAAACCCTATTTTTACAAACAGACTTGACCAAGGCAAACACTGTTATTCCAAAAACCATCCTTTGGAAAGATATTGATCTTCCTGAAGAGTGGATTCTGGAAGGAGCTGCTAAACCACAATCTCTACAACAGTCAAAACCAAACAATAATCTCAAAGAGGTCATACAGTACAACGATGGTAGAGTAAAACTAAGTTTTTCAAGAACTTCTAGTGCCAGATATTCTGATGCTAGTTCTTCCAGACCATCTCCAGTCGTTCTTTTACCTCAAAAATTAGAAACCTTCACAAAACCACGTTTCTCGTGTTCCAATATTCCGAGTGCTTCTTTCCAAAACGTTGACTACTCTACAAATATGCCTCATCAAATTTACACAACACACCAAAGCACAAATGAAGAGCAACAAAACATTTCTCCACCGACTTCACCATCTTTTTCTGTTATAACTGAAAATGTTGTTAATGAATTTAACGTTTTAGAAAAAGAATTTGAAGTTAATAAAACGATTCTCCATGAAGATTTTTATGCTTCCAAAAATAAGGACAAAAGAATTTGGTTCTTCAATTTTTTTTTTTAAAACAAAGGCATGATATTCAGAATGAGTTTTACAAATTCATTTTACAAAATAAGACTCATATTCTTTTTTTTTGAATGGTTTGAATTTTATGTTAAACAAAACCGAATTTCTTACCCTTTCACGCAAAATCTAGGATCTATTAATCCCATAACGACCAGAAACAAAACCCCAGAATGGGATTTTGCAACTGGACAAAAGGTCCAGTCTGAGCACCCACCTTTGAGACAAATCATAATAACGCATCCTGAAAAACTAGTAGAAGCTGCTCCTTTCAAAATCCCAAGTGAAAGTTCTGAAAAGGATATTCGAAATATCCTTCAACAGAATAATTTTACAAATATCCATCTTAGTACTATAGCCAAACAATTGACTAAGATAGAAGAAAATCAACAAAATACCATTGTCTCTTCGATTGAGAAGACTAATCCAAAACTAAAAAACCCAGTTTTTAAACCATTCTAAGTCTCAAAAACAAGCCAAAAACTATTTAGGGAAGGTAAATCAGAATTCACCCAAGCCCTACATGAACAACTTAGTAGAATTGAACACTCCTCTACCTCCACACCGATGGTAGCTAAGGATACCTTTGACAAAACAGTTACAACTTTAGACCAAATTTCTGAAACCGAACAAAAACCACAAAACCTGTTCAAACTTCAGTGGCAAAAGGATCAGCCTTTAGCCATGGTCACAACACCAGACTTAGGTATTGAAAATAGACCAAATGTCCTCTCTCAATCCAAATTCAATGGTAACACTGTCTATGAATGGAACATATATGGTATGTCTGAATATAACATTTTAGGACTCCTCCAACAAATGACGATGACATCAAATGCTTATAAAACCCAAATTAATACACCCGACAAAGCCATAGCCGAACTCCTAATAGCAGGATTCTCAGGCCAACTCAAAGGATGGTGGGATTACCATCTCACACCCCTTCAACACTTAGAAATCTTAAATGCAATCCAAACCATAGAGGAATGAATTCCCATCCTCGACGAAATAGGAAACCCAATACCAGATGCGGTTGCAACACTAATACACATAATTAGCTTGCACTTCATAGGGGACCCATCACACTTAAAAGACAAAAATGCTGAACTCCTTTCCAACCTTAGATGTAAAAAACTTTGTGAGTTCCAGTATTACAAAAACACTTTCCTTACCAGAGTTATGCTAAGGGAAGACTCGAACCAACCATTCTGGAAAGAAAAATTTATTGCAGGACTCCCAACCCTTCTAGGAGAAAAGGTTAGGAATAAAATCAAAGAAGTTTATGGGGTAAACCAAATCCCATATAACCATTTAATTTACGGGGAATTGGTTAGCTTTACTCAAATGGAAGGTTTGAAAATCTGCCAAGATTTGAAACTTCAAAAGCACCTAAAATGGGAGATGAAAAGGACTAGGCTAGAACTAGGATCTTTTTGTAAACAATTTGAAATACTCATGACCAATATCTCGAAAAGCTGTGAAGGATCTTGTTCGAAACCATTTAGAAAACCTCACAAAAAATCTTTCACCAAAACAGACAGACTTGATTTCTATAAAACGTTTAAGCCCCAAAACTCTTTCAACCAAAGAAAACACAATTTTTACAAGAAAAGACCTTCCCAAAAGAAGTTTGGACCTCAAACCTCAAAACAAATAACTTGCTATAAGTGTGGCCAAACGGGACACATTTCTAGGTATTGCAAGAGAAACAGAAAACTCCATGAACTCCAAATTGATGAAGAACTAGTTCAGAAGATAGAGGCAATTCTTTTAGAAACCTCTGATGAAGAAACTGTTACAGACTCTGGAATAGGTTCATCAGAAGACGATAAACCGTTACAGTTCGACGAACTGGGAGCCGCCGATTCTCTTAGTGATTCAGAAGCAAGTACAAAATCTATCAATGTTCTAACAAAGGATCAAGAGCTAATTCTTGATATAATAAAATAGGTTGATGATGTAAAACTTCAAAAGGAAATAATAAGAAAACTATTAAATACTTTTGAAGGTCAACCTTCTTCATCCTCTTCATCTTCCACTTCCTCTTCAAAACTTCTTCCTAAAACCACTTATAACCTAACAAATATCTTGGGAAAAAGAACCAAGACACAAAACCATGTCACAATTCAATCTCTTCAAGAAGATATTAAAATCGTAAAACAAGAGTTAAAAACTCTTAAACAAAAGCAAGAAGTTGACTCAAGCATTCTTCAAAACCTCCTTTCCCAGGTACAAAATCTAACCTCTTCAGACCATAAACATGATGAAGACGAAAGAGAAAATGAAGAGTTCTCTAACAAAATTGAAAACTTAGAAGGACTCCTTGAAGATTTCTTGTTCGTTTTAAGATCTATAACAACAAGAAAATATTTAATTCGAATTAATTTAGTTTTTTCTGATGATTTCAAATTTGAAACGATTGCACTTTTCGATATTGGGGCAGATTTAAATTGCTTAAAAAGTAGCATTGTTCTAGATAGATTTCTTCAAAAATCTAATGAAAAACTTGTTGCGGCTAACAACTCCAACATGATTATAAAAATCAAAACTGAGGCTTCCATTAAAAATGATAATGTTTCTATCAAAACTCCTTTTGTTTTACTAGAAGATATTACTCATGCTGTCATTTTAGGGACTCCTTTCATTAATATGATAACTCCCTACTCGGTCAACTACGACAATATTTCTTGCAAAACAAAAGAAGCAAAAATCATTTTCCCTTTTATTGAAAAACCCAGAACAAAGAATTTAAATCTTTTAAAAGCTTGTTCTGCTTACAAATCTGATGTTTGATTCAAGGAAAAGAAAAACATTTATATTTCTTAAAACAAGATGTTTCTTTTCTCAAAATTGAACAACGATTACAAAATAATTTCGTAAAAAAGCAAATTGCAGATCTCCAAAAGAGGATTGAAAATGAAATTTGTTCGGATTTACCAACTGCTTTTTGGAATAGAAAACAACATATGGTAGACCTACCATATGAGAATGGCTTTTCCAATAGACAAATCCCAACTAAAGCTAGACCTATTCAAATGAATTACGATCTTGAAAAACATTGCAAAGCAGAAATCCAGGACCTATATATATATAATCCATAAAAAGACACAAAAACAAATTTTAAATTTCATAGATTGACTAGAGTTTCCTGTAACATTTGGACAATATTTTCAAGTATGATCAGTTAACCGATATAGAATGCATTTTCTTGACACTTTTTCTCTAACGTCCATTTGAATTCTAATACGAGTACTATTTGAACGACCTTTTTAATTCTCTGCATTTCAAGATTGTGATACAATGTTTCACCTTCATATGTGAGTAAATATCTTTCATTGGATATAGGTGGAAACTCTTTTTTGTGGATGTTGAATACATTAACAACCTTGTACACGTCAGGTAGATGCATTAAATAGTTTTGACGAGCGTAAGAACATACAACTATGGCATGTGAACAAGACACGTGTATAGCTTGAAATCTTCCACAGTTACACCATTTTCTTTGAATGTTGACTTCGAAATGACCAATTGGTCGCACCTCTATTGAGTTTAATGTGTCATGCACTTCATGCACGATGAAAAAATAACAATTTCAGTCAAATTGAATGACTTAGTAAGTATTAGATTTACCAACTTCATATTTAATCTTATTCATGCAATTGTTGTGTATACTCGATCAGAAGCAAATGATGTTTGATATTGTTGACTAAAAAATGTTTGTTATCATGTGTTCCCATCTTGAAAATACGCCATAGTCCATTGTTCTTGGGAGATATTATCGACTCATCTTAAATTCTTTGGATTTTCCATCCTGATTTCATTGTGGTAATATTTGAATGATGACTCACTTAATGCATATCCTGTTATAATGATGTAAAAATTATCAAGTATTATAAAATGAAAAGTGGAAAATATCATTACTCATTCAAACAAGTTTTCTTTGAAGTTCCTTTTCCTTGAACTCTCTTATGAAATTTTGTGCAATGTGTTGGATGCAGTATACATGTGTTAACCGATGATCATGTCAACCATTATTTAGATTATTATAAGCACTTTTAATGGATTCATGTCTATCTGAAATCAAACAAATGTTGACTTGAGGTGTGACGTACCTTCTTAGATTTAAAAAAAAAAAAAGCTCCAAGCACGCCCTATCTCACCTTCCACGAGTGCATAAGCAATGATAATTGTATTTTTGTTCACATCCTATGCAATGGCTAGCAACAGAGTCCCTTTGTACTTGTCATGCAACCAAATTCCATCTATTGAGACAAATAGTTTACAAAATTTGAACGCGAAGATGCATGAAGGGAAAATCCAAAATAGTCGTTTGAAATTTTTTGAACCTTTTAACAGAGTATTATCAAAATATGTAGGTGATACTTTCATTTCCATAATAGTTCCTGCAAGAATTTTTTGCATAGACAACAACCACCTTGGAAGGTTATTCTAAGACTTTTCTCAATTTTCATAAATTGTTTTGATAGCTTTGTTCTTTGCCATCCACGTCTTTCTATAGGTGATTGTGTAGTTGTATTGTTCTTGAATATGTGCAATGACCACCTTCACTTTAATTGATGGGTCAACTTTCAAAAGCGATTTTATGGTTTCTCATATGATGTTAAAGTCAAGCTTGGTACGATCCTATGACATAGAGGAATTTGCGCAATTGTGGGGCCCCTTCAAACGATCCATCACCCATTGCTTACTTTTTTGCTTGGCAAAGCCTTGCATGTGAATAAATATTGTGGATTCACACATTTAATTATATACCTGTATTGATCATATTGCACTACACGATAATTAAGTGAGTGTTTTATGTGGTGGTGTTTAATTGCTAGTTGACAATCTAGTTTGCTATTAAACTTCATTCCAATCTCAAGAGATGCATCTAATGGAGGTGGTTCATTAGAAGGCATATCAAATTCGGAAGATTGGTAAGCATAATCTAGGTTTAGGTTACGCATACAAAATGATGGATCATATGTTGTTGCAATTACATGGGGATCTGGCTCTAGATCGTTCTCATTGTCCTCGTCCTCGTCAAATTATGTTTTTTCTTCACTCTCCTCACTTATTTCTTCTTGGTCAAAATTGCCCACATAACCTAAATGGAATATACGGTTCAGGTTGAGATGGTTCACGTTCAAATGTTTTGATTTGGTCAAAGTATGATTCGGGTTGGTATGGTTCTGGTTGATATGGTTCGAGTTCGTAAGATTTATAATTTTGAAAAGGACGAGTATTTTGTGTTTGAAAGTTTTATTGAGGGTGAGATATGGTTGACCAGTATTTGATAATAGATAACCATCCTCAAACATGACATATAACTTGATAGAACTGAGTTGTGGTCATTGTTTATGAACATCAAACATGAGTTCAACATCTTCGTCGTCTTTAACATTTAACAATTCATAATTAACTAGACTTTGGCCAAAGGAGACATAGTATCGAAAAATTATATTAAACATCCTCTTATTATTTTCTAACTTCAACTTTGCTTAAATTATTTTCTTCAATTAAGTAAGGTTGCATCCAAAATAAACTCGAATACCTTTTTTTTTATCCTCACTTTTGAAATATTTATCAATATCTTGTCTTTTATATATTTCGTCATTGTAGCAAATCAGAAAAGCTACATTTTTTTGGGTACCATTGATATGATTTAACAAATTCAGATGAAATGTAAAGAAAATAATTGAAGATACTTATACACATCCAACAAGCAAGCTCGGCGTGCACGCACTTCTTTTTCTTGAACTTTAGCAAAACGCCTTTCCAAAAGGCGACCTTGTGATAGATTCCCTAGAATCATCATTCCAAAGGGTGACCTTGTGATAGATTCCCTGGAAATCGCTATTCTAAGAGGCGACTGTGATGCACTATCGGAAAGTCGCCATTCCAAATGGCAACTTGGTGATGGAATCACATTGGGAACTCGTAAATAACTTACAAATGTGAAGGAATCAGAACATATTCTTCTATGTCTAGTCTTCTCCATATGGTCTTCTCCGTCAAAAAATTGCTAATTTTCAAAGTGGTATACTTTTCTTGTGTGAAGCCATGCATGATATCCTATTGGTCATTGAAGTCCTTCATTGAACGAGTATGGATTTGTTGAATGGGGCCAATTGAATTTTATGTTACATTGTTCGTTCGACATATGAAATTTTATTACTTCTTCGACCACAAAACAAAACTTCAATCTTCAAATATATATTTCTTTGATGCTCTTAGTCATAATTTTATTGTCATCTAAATGGCATTGTTATGAAATGATGATAATCACAGATAAATGCAACACCTCATTCAAAATTTTGTAAGCAATACAATTTTGTATGTTATATTTTTTAATCTCTTCAAATATATTTTTAATCTTTGCTTATATATTTTATAGGGTTCATCTCAAAATTTAAGATCACTAAGTCATAAACATATTGCACCAAATTCTTTAATAATTCCATTGTTGAATCAAGACGAGTTTGATAACGTATCACAAATAGAAAACTATAAAATAGAAAACTTACTTATTAATGGTGTAGTTGAAAGATGGAGACATGAAATGCACACATTTCATTTTCCAACGGGTGAATGTACCATAATATTAGAAGTTGTTACACTGCTACTTGGCTTACATGTTGGGGATAAAGCAGTTGCTGGATCAACTATAGTATCATGGACATATGACTTTTTAGATTTGTTAAGAATCATGCTACCTAAATCTCAAAGAAAGGGGAATTTAATAAAAGTAAAATGGCTGAGAGAAATATTTTCAGTGTTAACTCCAAAATCGTCGGATGAAGAAATAATTATACATTATAGAGCGTACATTTTAGGATTGATCGGCGACATATTAATGTCTGAAAAATCCCACAACATAGTACATATTATGTGGTTGTACTTGTTGAGAGATTTGTGAGAGACGAGAGAATACAGTTGGGGTTCAACGTGTTTGGCAACACTTTATAGAGAATTGTGTCGTGCATCTGAACCCAATATTATGTTGATCGGTGGATGTTCACATCTACTTCAACCTTGGGCATGGTACCATATGCCATTTCTTGCACTAATAAGTAATCTTGAGCCTCATTTTTCCGTTCACAAAAAGGTAAATGTCAAAAAAAGGTAAATATTATATTTATAAAACTATTAATTAATTCAATAACGTTCAAATTTATTTTCGTAGATATAGTGGATAATGTATGAACTTTGTCGATACATATCATATTGCTGGATATCGATCAAAAATTGATTGCATGACCGTTAACGATATAATATATTAAAAAGTTAATTTATTTCTTCTTATGCATTTATTACTAACAAACCTTTTTACGTATCAATTTCTCTGGATGCTCTACCTACATCTACGGTAATCCAGAAGATAAATGGCTATGTAATGCATCTACATATTTGATTTATTTTTATATAACAGAAATGCATCAAAAAGATAGAGTGACACTACAATTTGGACTACCTCAAGAAATTCCATATCCACCAAGAAACATGAAAAAATATCATAAGGAAGATTTGCATAAACAAGTTAACTATAGTTGGAATTATTCTACGCAAATGAGAATAATGAGTGGAATGAACGAGAGAATGATATTCTTCATGGTCAACCTCTAAATTTTGAATTTAAACCAAGTTATGAATACATGGTTTGATTTTGCAAAAATTCTAAACTATTTATTTTTGTAGAAACCCAATTGGTTGATCCTCGTGTGAATCCACCTCAACCTCAACATCAATCTACCCAACATTTTTTTCCATAAATCAATGTCCAACACAACAAAATCAATATTATATACCAACACCTCATAAAACCTAACCGTTTTCTCATACTTATATCCACACACCATATTAATCTTACGGATTCATGCTAGAGAACAGTTTAATTTTAATAGCCAACAACCACATCAAGAAGACAATCATCGACTATCCTTTGCATCAAACAAAGAGGAATTATTGTATAACACGTTCAGTACTTGTTATAACACACCTGAGTCCGCTACCAAATTACTTAATAATATATGTCAGCAAAGCTTTTAGATTCCAAGCTTTGGGAATACATGTACTCCGTTGAATCAAATATTTAACTGGACTCAAGGTGTAAGAAGTTCTTCTGCGGATGAAGACCAAAAAAAGATTAAGAAGAAAAACAAACTAGTAACATACCAATGCATCGTCAAAATTCTGTACATGTGAGAAAACCTCAACAATGTAGTACTAGAGGCCACATTCGAGATTAGTTTTATTGTAATTTTTATAAAATTTGTAATGTTTTTTATGAATGAGTTATATATATATATATATATATAATAAATAAATTGGAAAATTGTCTAAAAAATGCAGACTATGTCGATTAACTGATCATACTCGAAAATAATGTCAAAATATTACAAACAACTATAATGAATCTATATAATTTAAAATTTGTGCTTATGTTTTTTTAATAAATTGTACATATATATATATATATACCAAATATTTTTATTAATAAATATAAAAAATGCGAAGTAAATATTTATCATTTAAAAAATATGATTTTTTTTCATCATTGATAAATATAAAAAATAATAAAATAATATCTCATAAATATTTACCACTAATAAATATAAAAAAATACATAATAAATATTTACCATCAAAACATAAGATTTTTTATTCTCACAATGTTTCTTGCTGGCAGGGAATAAAAATGTAACAAACGAGTGCAACTTGTTTCATATTTATGATTCGATTTTGTATATAAGAATACTACTGTACTCTACGTAACATGCTGTTCAGCTTGCCGACAGTCCTTTTCCCAATCTTCCACAAAAAAGTCATAGCTTATACTAAAATAAAGTGGATTACAAAAATATATTTATTAGAGTATAAGCCAGTAAATTCAATTTGGCTTACACATTAAATATATTTATTAGTGTATTCGAATTTTGATGATTGGATTTAAAATAAAACTGTGATGGTTGGATTTAAGAATAAAATAAAATAAAACTGTGATGATTGGATTTGATTGTTTTATAATGTTGAGTTTTTTTATAAGTTCTTGTTTACAAACATTTACTCCTGATTATAGATTATAAACCATTAACGAAGTGACCCGGTTCCGATAAAAGTATTGGAAAAGGTGTGGAAGAAGCGTGCATTCCATCCAAATCATATGATGTGGTTTGAAGATTATTGTAAGGGGGTCTTAAAACAAGAGATGATGATTTATTAAAAGAAAAGAAAATAATTGGAGAGATAGGTTTTCTACTTAATATATTCCATCCAAATATATTGCAGTGTCTTTTTGTGTATTTTTTCCCTAAAAATCTCTTCACTTACAATAAAATAATTATGCAAACTAATATTTGTTGTCTTCCTTTTATTTATACTATTTGTTTTACTAGCATTTTTTTTAAAAATTCTACAATATTTTTAATTCATAAATAATCTTAGGAGATAAAGTATAAAGAGCAATACTAATATTTGGATATGTCATATTTGACACCATATAACATTTGAGTTGACTTCTAAATCAAAAGAGATTTGATAATTTTAAATTTTGTTCTTCTCTAACATTGGATTATTCAAAGAACTAACAATACATATATTTGGTTAGCTATGATCCTCTTGTAAATGATATGTATTAGTAAAATTAGATACACCAGAATCAAATACCTCCTAAATTACATTTTTAAGACCGTCGGTAGGCTGCACTTTAGATTCCTGAAGTGTCTTTGAAGTTTTTTATTTTCTAAAATCAATTGAGTCCGAATCAAAATATTCTTCACGATTTTTATCCATTTTTCCCTTATCAAAGTAAAAAATTCTTAAAAAATAGTAATATCTTCTAAATTAACGTTGGAGATATAATAAATTAAAGGCGAAATTACATCAGTGGTCCCTTAACTTAATTTCAGGTAACGTTTTAGTTCTTTATCTTTTTTTTTTCTCGAGTTGGTCCTTTATTTTAGTTTTAAGTGACAATTTGATATTTTATGTTTTAAAATTTCAACAATGTTATCCTTTTTTATACAAAAATTCAAAAAAATCATCAAATTTTTCAACCAAAACCCATAAAATTGATAATCATCTTCAATCTAATGCAAATTTTATCAAATTCATAATTCAAATATTCATATACACTCATATTTTCATCTCCAACAACATCAAATAAAGAATGAAAATATGAGTGTATATGAATATTTGAATTATGAATTTGATAAAATTTGCATTAGATTGAAGATGATTATCAATTTTATGGGTTTTGGTTGAAAAATTTGATGATTTTTTTGAATTTTTGTATAAAAAAGGATAACATTGTTGAAATTTTAAAACATAAAATATCAAATTGTCACTTAAAACTAAAATAAAGGACCAACTCGGAAAGAAAAAAGATAAATGACTAAAATATTACCTGAAATTAAATTAAGGAATCACGAATGTAATTTAGCCTAAATTAAAATAGAGTTATTCGAAAGAGGAACAATTTCTTCTAATTATGAGGTATCTTGTATTTTTTGTTTAAGTGAAATTCAACCTTAAAATGATATATTTTTCTCTTGTCATTTCTCTTATAATATATAGTTGCCATTAATAATTGGTTGGGAATTCAAATGTTCAACATAATTGGTTGTATTTGAAAAACATTTGATATCTTATTTAGGTGGCTGTGGTGTGATGTGGTATTTGTGGTTATTAAAAAATAAAATCATATTTCAAGATGGTGTGACATATTGCACTATATGTTGGGTGAAAGCTTAATCTTGCTATTCAGTCGGAATGGTGGAATTGTCCTACTAAATGCTTTTATAGAATGTAAATTTAATCTTTTAAAATCTCTCGTACAAATTACAATGAGTTGGAGTAACCTTATACCCTTATATCATTTTAAATAATATATAAAAACATAAGTACAATACAAGTCATATTTTGTAAACTCAACGATAATGGTATTTCAACTATAATTTTACCATATTTAACATAACCATTTAAAAATCCTTTGATCAATGTTCACATAAAACACGTTTTCCTAGTAAGTTAAATGTAGATAAATTACGGGGTTGGATCTGTTGTATTCCAAAAAAAAAAAGAAGCAGAATATATATATATATATAATATAGTAGACAAAATATAATTTAGACAATATAAAATATATTTTTATTACACTATACAATTTAAACGAGACTAACTAATATTTTTTTATTCAAAATTAACTAATATTTTTAATTAATATATAATTAATTATTTTTACTTGTATATAAATATAAAAAATTAATCCTATAAATACAGGTCAAATAGTAAAATGTTAGAAAACATTTGATATATATTTAAAGTTGGCCTATAGGCTATAGGGTTTGGATTTTTCTTAGGCATCAAACTTATTTTTTAATTTTATTAATAGAATTAATTTTATTAGTATTAACTTTTAGGTTTCATATATAGTATAAATTGACTTTTAAATTTTGTCATTACCTAATTTAATTTGTTATGAGTTAGTTTATGTTTAGTTTTTTAAAAAAAATTATTTAAGATTCGTCTTGAAATTAATTTAATGTTATTTCTATTTCGTTTCGTCTTTATTAAATATATTATTTATTGAATTTAATTTAATTAAAGAATAAATTAGAATTTAAAAATTGATCTGATAAATGTTGAGATCAACTAAAGAACACATCAAACCGAACGTAATTCGTCTTTTATGGAGTGATTAGGTGCTGTGTCTCCCTCTTAAGATTCTAAATCCAAAGTGGGCTTAAATTGTCATTATGGAGTGATGAAATATTCTCGTTGTGTTATCTTGGAATTTTGTTGATTAATCCCAACCTAACAAATGACAACACTCTCTAAAAAAGAAATGACAACACGTTCCTTCAATGTAATAAAAAGATATAGAAATTTACACTTCCTCACATGAGCTTGTTGATTAAGAAAATATAGCAAAAAAATAACTTATTTGAACTTGCAAAGCCACTTGCCAAATCAAAAGCCAAAAGGAAAGTATTGCCTTAATTAGTAGTAAAGCAACCTGCCACATATGACATGATGTTGAGCTTATCTTTAACTATAAACGGATTACATTACAAATCCCACAAAAATAAACTATAAGAGAATATAGGAACAACCAATTCAATATTTTATAATTATAAAAAAATTTAACATTACATCACAATCTTAGATATTAAAATAATAGATCCATTTTTTTTTATGTATCTAACATAAAAATTATATTTATAATTGATGTAAAATTTTAATCACTCATAATTAAATAAATACTCAAAAGATAAGTATTAAATATGATATATTATATATTTTTTTTAATTAATGTTAGTGTCATCAGAGATAGACAAATATAAATCTCTTTAATAAATATTATTTTACACTGAAAAAACTTTAACTCACATTAAATTCTCTATATATAAAAACCAATATATAAAAATAAAAATAATTTTATTTTATTTGTTAATAATTTATTTAACAAAATTGTAGCAAAATAATTTAAAGATCCACCTGTTAATGAAAAATATTAATAAAATATATAATAACCATTTTTAAATACTAAAAATAAAGGTGTCTTGTAAATTTATAGTAAAATAATAAGTTACCAAAAAAAGTTTATAAACACTATACCATAAAAATAATTCTTGTGAAGCGTATCCAAACAAAAACTGAATTTAAAATCATATTTTGTGAAAATAAAAAAATAATTCCCTTTTAGCTCTCAATTTTTAAAAATAATGGAAATATTCATTACTATAATTTTTTTTATATAAGTGATATAAAGGCATATTCTTAAAGTATGTGATATTAATTGAATGGTTGTTAACACACTTCAACAGTTCCAAGGATCCTCAAAACCTTGCATTAGCATCATCTTTGTTGCTACACCTATATCCAAACTACCATTACTCAAAAAGTAAGCATCCACGTTAAGTTTTAAGGTGTTGTTCGGAAGAGAGTTCCAAATTAAACAGTGTACTTAACTTGATTAGTAGAATTGTTGATATGATTTATTGCACAAAATTAACCTATGTGTTAATTTTTGCATCAGGGATTGGGGAGTTACTTCCAAATCGGCACCATGAGCTTAAATGCATGAATTGAGTCTCAATATAATCTTGCAACTTGTTACTTTTTTATTAAGACATTTTTTAATTTTTCTGGTATTAATTATTTCTCTATTAACTATACTATATTCTTTTAAATGTATTTTGTAATAATAATTATAATAAAATTATAAATTAATTATATTTTTTGAAGTTTCAATTAGTACAGTAAAATAATTTAAATTGTCAATGAATATAATTTTACAAACCATTTTTTTTGTCCTCACACTCAACCTTATGTGATTTAGTTATTAGGGTACATAAGAATGGAGATCAAATTTATAATGATTCAACCATTTAATCATTAAAATAATGGACACCTACAATTTAATCCTTAAAATTATTAAAATTTTAACGTAATCACTTTTTTTTGTGACTAATTTAAAAAATTCATTCTTATTAAAAATCCTGCCTCACATTAGTAGTTTTTTATCCATTAATTTAGGACCCGTTTAGTATAAATTAACATGATAAAGTGATTTTAGCCTTTCATAATTTAAATACTTTTTGTTAAAGATTTTTAAAAGATTAAAAATTATTTTGTAATTCTTTATTGTAATGAAAATAAATAAAATTTCTTAAAAACAATTATTTAAAAATAAATAAGTTATAACAAATAAACCCTTACAATTGTTTATTAGAATTAATGTCATTAATAATTTTTAATTTTAAAATTTAACCAATTTAAAAAATTATACTGTCATTTATAAAGTCAAACTCAACTAACAAATATTAATATTATTAATTAAATATCATATCTCAAATTTGAACCTAAAATATCACAATTATATATAACTATTTTTAGCATTTCATTTTAAAAACAATTATATTCTCTAATTATTGAATTAGTTATTAGGTTGTAAAATTGAGAGGTGATGCCAAATTCTTACTTAGCTGAAAAGTAAGGAACAACACATGGCTTGGTTTTTGCCTCCCATAAATTTGGTTAGTAAATTGGTTATGAAAGGTCATTGTTAATGCAAGCCAGAAAGAGACAAACTCCTTTTATTTTTTGAGACAAACTCCTTATGTCATGGTCCGATATTTCCCATATAAATCGGTCCAAACAGTCAAGATTCAAGTCTTGTAATCTTCCCCCAATTAATTCACATTATAATCATTTTTTCTCTTTCTTTCTTAACCTTTGATTTTCATAGATAATAAATACTGTTATGTAATTCAGAGTTCTTTTAACAAGCAACTAATATGTCTGGTTAGCATTCTTTCAGATTTTTTTTGACGGCTGATGTTAATATCAGTCTTACAATTATTGTCATAATATTAACAAATAATTAAAATTAGTTTATAAAATTATACTTTTTAACTATTATTACTTTCTCAAATATAAATAAAAATTAATATATATTTAAAATACATTTTTAACTATTATTCTCTCAAATATAAACAAAAGTCATTATATAATTAAAATACATCTTAATTTCTATTTGATATTTATTATTAGAAGGAGTAATATATTTTTCATTAGGAAAATACTAACATTATTAACAATTTAAATTTAGAATTTTTTTTTAAATTGTATAATTTATATTTTAAAATCCTAACAAGTGATATTTTTCTCGTAAAATTTGTTTTTCATATTATTTGATTGTCTAGTAAGTGCTTTTAGATTGTTAGCATGACATTTTTTATTATTATAAATATAAAATAAAATATTTTTGAAAATAGTGTTTATATTAATAATTAAAGAATATAATTAAAAAAATAAAATAAAATAACATTAAAACGAGTGAAATATTATTAATATTTTATTTAAGAATGAGATTGAACCCGTAAATCTTATTCTTCAAATTTTCACCTATAGAATCAATCTTTTATATAATTATTAAAAAAAGTGAAAACTATAAAACTATAAATAAAAATCTGAAAATGCAAACAGTGTTCGAAATTGAATGTGTGGAGTGCCTACCTACATGCTACAGCTAAGCCACAAAGGCATTAATGCTTTCTTTTCTTTTCTTCTTCAATCTCGTGGACCAACTCAAGACTATATCAAAATCAAATCAAAATTTGAACCCACACATCACTGAAACAGACGTTAAAATCAATAAATTTTACATTTTTACATCTTTCATAACACACCCCACAACAACTCATAGCATTAACAAAAGTAAACAATTTTTGTTTTTTCCAACTTTTTTGAAGAATCTCATTCCAAGTGTGGTGTTCATCCTCTAAGGTCAGAAAGACCCTTTGACCCTTTGAGATTTTTTTCTCAAATTTCACGGAAAGTTTCAATTTTGGCTTGCCTTTGACTTTAGTTAGCCAGTTTGAGTATTAAAGTTGTGTTTTTTTTTTTGTTTTTGTTTTTTTTAACTTTTTGTTTCAGGGAAAAAATGGGTTTGATTTCTGGGATTTTTATGGGGATGTTATTCGGCATAGCATTGATGGCTGGATGGGCTCGTATGATTAGGTATCGAAGTTCCAAGCGAATTGCTAAGGTATGAATTGGTATCAAAGATTACTAGTGTTGTGCTATTTCTTCTATTTGTTCATTTTGATTTTGCTTATCAATGTTTACGATTTAGTTTAGAATTGTGGATTTTAGTTTATTTTTGTCTTTAACACTCCGGTTTTGAGGGGGAAAAGGACCTGATAATCTGAGTTTGGTGAAAAGGCAAGTAAAGTCTGGTGAAAGATTGTTCTAGTTAGGGTTCGAACTCGGATACTATAGATTTGTCCTTAACTACTTTAGTTCAATAACTTGTTTATTTTGGATTTTAGTTGATGAAATGAAATGTAATCAATTTGCTGTGTTTTGAATTTTGAAATTAAAAATGGGGTTATGGAATTGCTAATAATCCACTTGTAGATTTTAAGTAAAGATTATAAAATGAAACATGATGGCTCAAAACACGCTTGTTGGAGAAGAGAAGTGAGTATGCTTTTGTGAAACAATTGGTTTTAGATCAAGAAACTTAGGAGATGATTCATCAATTAATTGCTGTCTTGTAGTAAAATGTAGAAGCAGATGGATATAAGCAACACCTCTTGATTTTGAACTACTTTATTGCAGTAAAAGCAATCCACTACCCTCTACAATTTATGTAGTGTTTGAGACCTTGGACCTGTAGACTGTACTGCAGTCGAGGTGTTTACAGATTAGAATGGATCAGGTTTCGAGGGGAAAAATCATTCAATCTGATCCCTTTGGTTTTGTAATTTGATCATCCATCGGTTTGGTTTTAAAATAAAATCCAATCCAGTTTATTTCTTTTTGGATTGGATTGGTTGTTGGTTTTTGGTTTTCGATAACTGTCTATAATATTTTGTTTTAGGGTCTTGCTAAGTACCCTTAGGGTACTTGTTAAGAAATCAAAAGACGGAATATTTTTTTTGAAAAAAAAACAAAATTTAAGCTTTGAAAAAGTTAAATACACAAATTTCTATACACTTTCAATAATAAATTTCTTATTTGGATCACTAACAAGTGTCACAAGGGCACTTGTTAGCATTTGCCTTTGTTTTATATTTTTTTGGAGAATTTTATTATGACCATAAAAAGGGTTGCTAAAGCATAGTAGTCAATATATTATGGACACGTCTTGTGGTCAACAACTTCAGACTTCAAATAGAGTTTAGTAATTAGTCATTTAGGATGAAAATTGTGTGTGAATACAAATTAGCTTACCAATCACTTTCAAAATTCATTATGTTCAACTCAATTCAACTCACATCCTGAAGAGAAACTTTTAAAATTTAGCTCACATCAATATGTGGTTAAGTTTTTTCTTGTCTTAACATTTGTCACTGTTATTATGCTTTGCAGGCTGTTGATGTCAAACTCCTTGGATCCCTCAACAGAGATGATTTAAAGAAAATTTGTGGGGAAAATCTTCCTGAATGGATATCTTTTCCTGTATATGAGCAGGTATGCATTTTCCATTTCTATATGTTACCCGGCACTTGATTTTTATTTTTTAGACAAATGTTAGTGATTAATTTGTTAGAGGGAGGGGAAATTTGTTAACATCAGGGATGAAACTCTGAATCTCCTTCTTAATACACCTTGAAGCTTATAGCTTTTATGCAGTGCACCTATTTTTTGCGTATTTTTGCTGTTGTTGACTCTTTGTTGCACCCGCTTTTTCAGGTGAAATGGCTAAACAAACTCCTGAGCAAACTTTGGCCATTTGTAGCAGAAGTGAGTATGCCTGCTTTCTCATTTTGTGTATAACAATTTAAAACAGTTTGTGTGATATTGATTTCTTGCAAGATTTATTTCATATGTTAGATCTTTAGAACTTAATGCTTACCTCGTTTCTGTATTGTAGATGAGCATGTTATTTTACACAATATGTTTTAATGAAAATCAGATTGCTGATTTATTCTAATATCCAAAAATATTGCATCTAATACCTCATTTGTGTTGCTGTTCAAAAGAAAAGATTTCCGGAAGTATTAGCTATCGTGTGTTTATATGATTGTTGCTCTAGCAATTGCGATAAAGAAATATCAAATATGCATGTTCTCATTGTATCTTCGAAGAAATTAAGGTCCTGATTGAATAAACACTTTAATTAAGCGCTTATAGAATAAGCGTTATCATATAATTGATTACGTATAGTCAATCTATTCTCATATACGTTATAAGCTGTTTTGGAGAGCTTACAGAAATAAGTTGAAAACATTTTATTGACATCTATCATAAGTTGTTTCCATAAGCTCTCTGAACCAGTCTCACAAGAGCTTACACATTAGATAAATTCAAATAGGTCAATTCAAGCAGACCCTAAATCTTTCATCTTTCAAGAATATCTTTCTGTCTATGAGTATCATGAATGTAATTGGCTTACTTTAAATTAACGACGGGTTGTGATGGATTTTGTTCACCATTAGGCTGCAACAATGGTGATCAAGGAAACTGTTGAACCTCTATTGGAAGAGTACAGACCTCCTGGAATTACTTCATTGAAGTTCAGCAAGCTCTCACTTGGAAATGTAGCTCCAAAAGTTGAAGGTATTATCAAACACTAGTGTTTCCTCATTATGATTCTTTTTCCTAGAAAAATAATAAAAGTATGCATGTAAGCATCAAGTAATAACTTTGGTGTAGTAGTAGAAGATAGCTATATACTACCTCCGTCCCTATATGTAAGACCCCTTTGGCCAAATTACGAGAATTAAAAAAGGGGATAGTATTAAATTTGTTAAGAATTGAAATTTCTTTTACAAGTTACCCTTGAAAAGAGAGAATTAGTTAATGTTTCTATCATAGTATTTATTGTTGATTGCAGAAAAAGATGTAAATTAATTAGGAGTATGTTAGTAAAGAAATAATTAATGCAGTTGAAAATTCAGAGGGTCTTATAAAAAGGGACAAATAAAATTCTCAAGAGGGTCTTACATTTAGAGACGGAGGTAGTAACATGGACTACTCATGCTCGAATTCGATCCTCACCAATTTAGGTTGCAAAAGATAGCAATAAACACTATAAAGGATAAACTTAGAAAACAATACTGGTTGTTAATAAATTTAATTCTACTCCAACTTTCTTAATTTCCATGATTTAGTTAATGTGGTTCTATATTTTGGGAAAAAGGTAGTATGCAAATGCAATTTATATAGAACCCTTGTGTTTCTTACCCTGTGAAGTTTTTATTAAATTTTTTTTTGTATGAAAAAACTTACATGTCCATAATTTCACCATCCATACAGGTATTCGTGTGCAGAGTCTTACCAAAGGTCAAATCATAATGGACATAGATTTCCGCTGGGGTGGCGATCCGAGTATTATTTTGGCTGTTGAAGCTGCACTTGTTGCATCGATCCCTATTCAGGTATATACTTAGTTAATATTTTTCTGTTGAATATCATCTCGTCCCTTTTCTATATTTTGTCAAAATTTGATTTTTATTGCCTTTTTGTTCAGTTGAAGGATCTAAAAGTTTTCACCATTATCCGTGTTATATTCCAACTTGCTGAAGATATCCCTTGCATTTCCGCTGTTGTCGTTGCTCTACTCGCTGAGGTAATCATTAGGGGACAGTGGAGGCAAATGATAATATTAGTTTGTATGTGAAGGCATGAAATTGCATATTTCTTAAGATTGTTAAAAACTATGTAATTTCTTGCATTTGGTTTGATTATTTACTTCATGTTGCATGTGCATGTTGTCACTATAAGATAGGATTGTTGTGTCATTTTTTTTTCTTCTCATATTTCTATAAGAAAAAAATTGTGTATAAAAAAAGTGGATAATAGATCTCTTCACATTAAACACATATCAATTTCATTTGAATATCAGCTTCATTGGACCTAAGTGATGAAGTTAGGATCATGCACTTTTCATTATGTGAATAGGGGGATGCAATCTTTTATAGGGCCCTTTTGTTACAATTTCTTTTTGAAAAAGTAACCACTTTTAAAAAATTTCATTTGTTTGTTGAAGATTAAAAAAAAAAATGAGAATGCGAAAAAAAAATCTAAAAATTGCTTCAAATGAGAAGCTATTTTGAGTAGCTTATTCTTTTAAAAAATGATTTTTATTATAGTAAATTAACACAACAACTTCTGCTTTTTTATAAAAAAAAATCACTAAAAAATAATTTCTTAATTATTGAATACCGAAATAAGTTTTTTTTATAACGATTCCATAATTAGACAGTTCATTCATCTCTTAGCCAAAATTGATATTCTAATTTAATGTTTGAAGTCTTTTATCATCCTTGCCAAATACATGATTCCATGTTAGCTGATTAATTTTTCACACTTTAGAATCACTGACTTTTTCTGTTAAAATTGAATCAGCCGAAGCCAAGGATCGATTATACTCTTAAAGCTGTTGGTGGAAGTTTAACTGCTCTTCCTGGAATTTCAGATATGATTGATGTGAGTTCTGTCATATTTATTTAGTTCTTTCTCTATACTGTATATGCTTAACATTTGGAATAACACTAATTATATTTTTACTTACCATTTTGTAGGATACTGTGAACACAATTGTTACTGATATGCTCCAATGGCCACATAGGATTGTGGTTCCACTTGGCGGTATACCTGTTGATACTAGGTAAGTATGAATAATTTGACGACAAATTTCGACAATAATTTGGATGGTTAGTGCAGTTCAAATATGTGGTTAATCACGTTTTGTAGATGGTTAATGAATAAAACAAGGTGTCACAGCTCATTAAACCATCAACAAAACGTAATTAACCACAATTATTAGGTGTTCAAATATATATGATATCCATTAACCATCCCAATTATGTTCAAATACATGATTTTCTGGTGTTCAAATATACATGATATCTATTGTTTAAATATATGGAGAAAATTGCGGTTAATAAGATTCAAAATCATGGTTAATTGTGTTCAGTAAATGATGATTAATGAGTTGCAACACTTTGTTATATCTATTAACTGTCCACTAAACACGATCGACAATGTATTTAGACTGCATGAACCATCCAAATTACTGTAAAAAAATAGTCTCACCTTGTCTCAAAATAACAAATCTCTTGTTTTTTATATCTTTCTAATTGAAGATGACAACATGATTGTGTATGTTACTATATCTCACTAACAAAATTTCAATTTGAGTTTGAAATTTTGTACTAATATTCAATCATTTTTAATCTCTTTTCGTCAACATTTGAGTAGCTTTTTGGTTTTCTTTCTTGCAGTGAACTGGAGCTTAAACCCCAAGGAAGTCTTAAAGTGACTGTAGTGAAAGCAACCGATTTAAAGAATATGGAAATGATTGGAAAATCGGATCCTTATGTAGTTTTGTATATTCGACCATTATTCAAGGTTAAAACCAAGGTTATTGATAACAACTTGAATCCTGTTTGGGATCAAACATTTGAGTTGATTGCAGAAGACAAGGAGACTCAGTCACTCACTCTTGAGGTTTTACGCTGTTCTCTTCTTTTCCTCTGTTCGTAAGGATGTGTTGTGATCTATGACATACAGACATTCCCGTCTCTTTTCTTTATTTTAATTCAGACACCTTGCACTTGTGATCGATACGTGTCAGATACTGGGACATGTATAACAAAACAAGTGTTTGTGCTTCATAGTTCTTCCAATCATATCTCACATGATGTCACTTTATGTTACTTCTTGAAATATCTTAACAAATATCTATACGATTGTTTGTGCTTCATAGTTCTTCCAATCATATCTCACATGATGTCACTTTATGTTACTTCTTGAAATATCTTAACAAATATCTATACGATGAGACTTGATTGACTGACATTGTAAAACATTTATATACAATCTGTGCATAGTCATTAAACTCTTGTTTATGTACCTTGGCTGATTTTTAATAGAGTAACATAAATTATTTTTTGTGACTCTCCAAACAGGTTTTTGATAAAGACATTGGGCAAGATAAGAGATTGGGAATTGTACAATTACCCCTTATTGACCTAGAAGCACAAACTGAAAAGGAGATTCAATTGAGGCTGCTATCGTCACTCGATAGACTCAAGGTGAAAGATAAGAAGGATCGAGGAACCTTGACATTAAAGGTATATATGAAATGATGTATATAGTATATATAGGTTTTGATGATAAGTGAGGAATGAAATGATTTCGGAGGAGACAAAATTGATTCCAAAGGAGTATAATTGACGTTTGATTTCATTTTTTGAGAAGTCAAAATTGGTGATTCTAGAGGTGTAGAATTGATTTTGACTTGCAATTGTTCTAGAGTAGAATTGATTTTAACTTAATGCTAGAATTTATATCTTTTGCTTCTAGAATTGATTTTTAGTCTCAAATTTATCATTCAACTCACTTTTAGCCATAATCAAATTTTCAGAATCAATTCATTCAAAATCAATGTTTATCACTGCAGAACCAAACACAAACTTAATAACAGGTTGGATTTTCAGGTCTTTTATCACCAATTTAACAAAGAAGAGCAGTTGAGCGCACTAGAAGCAGAAAAACAGATATTAGAACAAAGGAAGAAACTAAAAGCGGAGGGAGTCATAGGAAGCACAATGGACGCACTCGACGGAGCAGTGTCTGTGGTAGGGTCAGGTGTTGGACTTGTTGGTAGCGGCGTTGGTGCTGGAGCCGGGCTCGTTGGAAGTGGTCTTGGAGCCTTTAGTAGCGGACTTACAAAGGCAGGAAGGTTCATGGGAAGGACTATAACAGGTCATAGTGGCTCAAGAAGGAGTGGTTCATCTACTCCAATCAATAATCCACAAGAAAATGGTGGTGGTGCAAAGCCTCTTTAATTCTTATATATGTATAAATGCTAAAGTAATGAATTGAATGGACTTTGTAGGTTCAACATTTGTAAATTATGTTTGACTTGTACGTGTTATATTAATAGATTGTAAACATTTCTTATTTATTGCAAACCAATGTGATTTGAAACACACTAAAAAGTGTTGCTCAAACTATTGGAGATTTCGAGTATTGACCTTGTGTGTGAATAATCTTAACTTTTAAAGCTTGATTAGCAATTTAAAGTTTGTTGAATTTGTTTTTTTAGTATAATAATTGTATATGAAAATTATAATGGATTGGACCTGGATCTTCTATAGAGAATCCACTGCTTTACATTTATTATTATTTGTGTAACAATGACAAAATACCTAATTGGATAATTTAAAAGTCACCTTAAAAAGTTTAATGTTATATTTTAATACCATTGTAAAAAGAGGGCTTGGCAAACACTTCAATGTAGACAAATATCAAATTTATCAAATCCTTGATAAGCCTTTAGGTCATTTATTAGTTACTAGCTTCTACTCTAGTCTCTGGCAGTTCTTGTTTTTTCGCTCACATGTTTCACTTGCTTGGCACTATAATCTAGATGTTGCTCATTTACTCCCAATTATTATATAGGACTGCAACCATTCCATTGATAGAGCATACAGCCACTTTAAAATAATTTATACCATCTACATTGAGACGAAATCAGTAGAGCCTAGATAATATATAATTAGATTATGATCCGCGCGCTGGATAGATATTAATTAATTTTATAAATTTTATAAATAATATTTTATGTATTGTAAATATAATTATTTTATAATATTATTTTATTAATTTGTAATAATTAAATATAATTAAGAAAATTAAAATGAGAGAAAATTATGTTTATCACAATCATCATCTAATTTAATTTTTAAAATATTTTATAAAATTCGTATGATAATTTATTATATAGGATAATTATTTGACTCATTGTACTTTGATTGTTAATTTATTTTTCAACATATAATGGTACTTGTATTTATTTGATGAAATAAAATATAAAATACAAACCCAAAAATAAGACGTAAAAAGTTAAAAATATGATTGACTATTTAATATTTTTTATTTTAAAAAAATATTAAT
>JBBPBS010001102.1:9123934-9144987 GCA_037974835.1 Cicer judaicum | reverse complement strand
TTTCTAAGTTTTTATAAGGAAATGATAACATTGTTGATATTATAAGATATAAAATATCAAATTTTTACTTAAAATTAAATAAAAGAATAATTAAAAAAATAAAAATAAATGACTGAAATATTATTTAATATTAAGTTAAGGGACTGCGCTATTTTTCATATTTTATCTTTTGTGAAAATATTCATTTTGTTCTTTTATTTATTTATTTTACTAATTTTTATTCTTAATTTTTTATAAGTAATGAACTTTAATCTTTTTCAAAACCACAACAAAAATTATTATAATATCTGGTCATTAAGATTCTTCTAACAAATGCCAATATACGTCCAATAAAATAATCCTTTTTGTATTGTTGTTTTCATAATTCTTTTTTCGCTTTTAGTATTGTTGACAAGAATATTATTTTGATGATGAACAAAATGATTCATGAGATAAACAACAATACAAAAAACGGAAAAAAATTTGTGAAAATGTTGTGTGCGCGATTGATTTTTATTTTTATTTATTGGTTGTTTTTAAGATAAAATGTAAGTGGTATAAAAAACTTTTTTGAAAATTATTCACATACACTATATTTTTTTATTAAAAATGTTTATGTTTTACAGAAATCCAATTTTTTTTTATTAATAACTGGAAAAGACATGTTATAGACACTTATGACAAGTTTTAATTAAAAGAATTGATTATAGATGACAATATAATAGATTATGACTGTAAAAACCACCTCTGTGTTTTCATTATCATCCAAATAATCGATTATGCTAATAAAAATAATCAATTACGAATTCGAAAGTCAGTTCCGTATTTTTGAATTGTAAAAATAATCAATTATAGGTCAAAATAATCGATTATAAGATTATAGTGATAGATATGACAAAGAATCATCCATAAGGAATCATAATTTTAATTGTTCATCATTGTCTCATTTTTTCTTTTCTTTTTGGGTTGACTTCAAACTCCTATAAATAGGGGATATTTTTGAACATATTTTTCACATCAATTGACTATCTTCTCTTTTCTTGTCTTCTTGCTTTCTTACTATTCCCTGCAATAATTTTATTTGAGAACTTTATTTTTTACTACATAGTTTGAGTTGTCATATTTACTCTTGTGATTCAATTTATTTATCTACACTCAATGTATAAATCACTCTTTATCTTATTATAGCATTATTAGGAGTAATCCTAATTGTTCAAGATAGGAGATATCTCTTGTAGTTAGAGTATCTTCTTCAATAGATAAATTTGGTTTGAAGAGTTCTCGTTGGTTGTCAAATATTTCTTGCTAATTTTATGTTAAAAACTTGGTATTAATAATATTTTTATGATAAGCTTGGACGTAGACATTAAGTTCTTAATGGTTGAACCAGAAATCCTTGTATGTTCTCTCCTCTTTCTCTTTTATTTTTCACATTTTTACTTCTCTTATTTAATTTTATTTCGTTTCATAAGCATCAAACTTAAAATTACTCAACAATTCAAGTGCTCATTTCATTTTCAATTTTTTCAAATTTATAATCCCATTTTGTGTTTGTAGTCACTTGTTCAACACATTTACATTTAACTTTACATTTTATCCAAAATTAGACCTCAATAGTTTATGATTATAATCACTTTTAAAAGATAAAGGAAGGAAAAAAATTAGATAAAGTACTAAAGCAAAATTTGGTAAAAGACAAACGACAAAAAAAAGTATATTTAAGTCTTGTTGTTACGAAAGAAGGTAATGTGAATTCCGTTATTCTAAGTAGGGGGTTGAGACAAGTCAGTCCTCTATCTCATTATATCCTTATTCTTTGTGTTGAGGGTCTCATTATTAAGTAGGTTGAATGTCATGGTATCCTTCATGGTATGGATATAATATAGAGAGTGAGTAAGGAAGGAAATCAATCAATTATGGAAAAACCAGACCAAACACATCAACCTATTACTCTAGCTTCTTCACTATCTCTTCCTAAATCTTGTCAAAGGACTTATTCCCACAAAATAGAAAACCTTATTGAGTATTCTTATGTCACAAAAGATGCTCAAATAACTGAAACTATACCTCCCCTTTTAAGTCCTTATAAATATTCAAAAGACAAAGATCAATCACTCGATATATCAGAAACTTAATCTCTACAAATCGCCCTCATATGAAAGAATATGTTCAGTCATCTCGACTAGACCAATGTAATTTGAAAGCAACAAACCAAGAACAATATGTGGATTTAGAGATTCCTCAAGGTCTCATAAACCACTGGAAATTTGAAGGATACACTACTTTACATTTTGGAGCTGTCAGGCTAATCCTCTCCCTTCATGGACGGAAAAATCAACATGTCTTTTGTAAAATAGCTCTTTTAGATTCAAACTACCTTCATTATGAAAATGTTGTAATAGGGATTGTTCTAACATCACTCCATGTTGGAAGTGTTGTCCTCACCGTCTTCCCAAATTATAATGTAAGTCTCAATGATAGTACTCTTTCCACAAAGTTGAAAGTTCAAATCCAAATCATTGGATCTGATCAAGTCCCATAAGCTTTGTCTGCAACCCTTCATCATCAAATAATCTATCGCCTCCAAAATCACTCCATAGATTTGCCACTCTCTAGATGTTCTTCTAATTCACTTTTGGTTGTTACAAATAGAGAAAAAGATATACCTCCATTGTCCAGATCCCAAGGAGAATCACAATGGAGGAATTAGCTTAACTAACTCCCCTTGAATGGATAACAAACTATGAAAAATTCCATCATGACAAAAGACTAATACAATCTCAAGAAGCCACCTTCAGGAGATCCATTGATAGGTCAATCAAAATAATTTTCAAAAAACTAGATGAAGGATAAAGTTCGGCCTTTCCTATTTTTCAAACCATGATGATACAATCAATACTCAAAGAAGATTGGTGTCCTATTCATGTTGTTACTGGTAAAGGAGAACATATCTATACTGACAACATAGATGACCATTTTATTTGGGACGTAGATCCTAGTAAGTGCGACCCAAGATGTGGTTGTTGGATGCATGATAATGATAATGATATTGACATAGATATCATCCTCCCTAAAAGCAAAGGGACGTACAAACCATCTCCTCCACCAAGTAAAAAATCAGATCCTAATAACCGTCCATGGGTAGGATTCCATGATAAAAGGAAACTTCTTCCTATCTACAGAGAAGCACTTAAAATCCCCAAAAAGGAAAAGCTTTTGCCACCTAATGACCATACTCTTGTTAGTTGGTCACCTTCACGCTATTGTAAACCTTTAAACCCTCAAAAAATTACCAAACTAATCCCTTGTTTTATGTTCTCAACTTCAACATCAGAATATGACCAACAATTTTGTGCTCTAGAAAGAAAAGTGGACCTAATCACTAACAGATCATCCAAACCTTTCATACAACCTAATGAAGTTCAACCTGATGGAAAACATAAACCTCTAACCCAAGCAGAGGAAGTTCTAAATTGGCAATCAGAAAACATGGTTGCTCAAAAGGACACTTTCAAGAATCTAAACACAAAGGTGAATAAAATTACTGAAAAAATAGACGAAACAGATGAAAATCTCAAAGTTCTGTCTCAAAAAAAGCAAAAACACTACAAAACCTTAAAAGCTCAAGACTTTCAGTTGGATAATGACCTAAGAAGGATGTTAGAAGAAAGAACTTTTGGCCAAGATTTTGACCAAAAAGAAAGAGAAATGAGAAAGTTACAAAGCCAAGTGAAAGAGATTGATGATTTCTTGAGAGCTTCCAAAGAAGAAAAACCTAAACATGTCGAAGAGTTTTTCTTTAACCCTCCTAATTTTCCTACTTATTTCACACGACAAGGAAAGCCATTTCCTCTGTACCCTACCTATGCTTCATCACCACTTGATTATGCCAAATACATACCTTTAACTTACAGACCAAAATCTGTCAGAACAACCTCCAAGTCCAAAGAAAAAACCGATTGCTTAAGTGTATCATCCTCTAACTCCCAAGATGTTCCTGAAACACCTCCTCCAATATTCCAAAAGGAAGAAATTCCCGATAAAAGTTTCCAAGCCATGACAATCACAGAAAACCATGAATTCCCACAAGGGAATAATTCTGTTGCATAATTCTCAAGAAAAAAGAGTGAAGATTCCTCTTCCTTTGAGAAAAATGATTTTTCCAAAGATACATTAGTTGATGAAAGATCTGAATCCTTTTCATTAGTATCAGAACAAAACTATGAATCTGAAAGGATTTACATGAACATTTCTAGACTTTTTTATGGTGAACATAATAGAGGAAGGATCCCTTTATGAAGAATCACTTGAAGAAAATCCATTCTATGGAAAAACAAAAAATAAATAGTGGACCTTGGTTCATGCTTGATGATATACCACCCAGTTGCTGGAGAAAGAGACTCCTTGAATTTGGTGCATGGCTTGACACACATTTGATGAAAACAGGTATATAATAAGATTATTGAAGAATTTTGTTGTAGAATGACAGACACGTTCAAGGAATGGTACCATAATCTTGGTACATTCAAACAAGATGAATTACACAGGTTAGTAAATATTGTTGCTGTCCTTGGAATTCTTCACAACGAATTCATTGGTAATATTGAGATATTTGATAGAAAAAACAGACAAGAATTACTTGAGATGAGATGTTGTTCTCTTAAAGTCAAAGATCTTGAAAAACATTATCAAAGAATGATCGAGGGATATTGTGTCCTCAATGTATTTAATCATCATAGTCTGAAAAATACATATATCTCTTCACTACCTCAAGAACTCAAACCAGAAATCCATAAGATGATAGCAACAACTTAGAAAGATATTAAAGCCACGAGTCTCAATCAAATACATCAAATAACGATACTTGAAAAGCTATGTTGATTGCACCAACATTTCTCATAAATTGTAGAACAAAAATCCAAATTCACCGAGGCATGCAAAAAGCATTGCCTGGAAATCAATTTCAAAGATAACAAATGCAGTTGTTCAACAAAAAAGAAACATCATCGACGAAGATAACTAAACCTTCTAGAATGTTCAATAAGGAAAGGAAAATGAAAGCTTTCAAGTTCTTTAAAAGGAAGCAATTCAGAGGGAAAAGGGAAAATCAAATATGGTTTGTTTATGGAGAAAAATGACATTTTTCTAAGAGATGCCCTAATAAAACCAACAAAGCTGCAAAGTTGATCAACTATCTTAAACCTCTAGAAGGAGATCTAGAATCCTTATATTATGAACAAAGCTCTGTCGATGAAGAAAATTTGTTTGCTCTTCAAAACTCTTCCTCAAATAACTGTACTTCAGATGAAGCATCGTTTGCTAAATTAGGATATGATAGATGTTTTCCTATTTACTCATTCAAAGAAGTAGAAAGTATTTTACCTACTCCTCATCTCCCTTGTGTTGAAATCGATGTCCTCGCCTCAAAGTTTTCTCATTCCAAGAAAGTTATAGCCTATATAGATACTGGTGCCCAAATAATAATGATGAATCCAAGCATCCTCTCTTCAAAAGCATGGGTGAAACATGTTGATACTTTGTAGCAGCAGATGGAAAAAATTTCAGAACAAATTCAATGACAAATGAGAAAATCAGAATCAGATTCTTTCCTGAATGCATAGTTTCGACAAAGGTCATTGATAGTAGCCTCCCAAATAAAGATATTGTTATGGGTATGATGTTTATTCAACGGCAAATAGGCTTCAAATTCTCCCTACAAGAATCAAATTTAAATGAGAATTTAAACCTTATTCATGAATATTAAAGTTGTATTCCCTTTCTGAAGTTCCTGCTGAATGTGAAGAAATTTAGTCCAAATTGCTCAAACTTTGTGCAGACAGTCATGAAAAATTATCTCATCCAAAACCTTTATGGATAGACAAATACTTTTTTGTCCAACTTCTTTTCAAGCTCAATGAGGATATCAATCCAACCAAAGCTACTCATCCACTAATGAGTCCATCAGATTTAGCTTTGGCCCAGGAAGAATGCAACCAGTTACTCAAACAAGGTTTGATAGAACCCACAAAATCTGAATGGGCTTGCCAAACATTTTATGTCGAAAAGAGATATTAAAAAATAAGAGGGAAAAAGAGGTTAGTAATTGATTATAAACTTCTTAATCATTTTTTGAAAGATGATAAATTTCCCATTCCGAAGACCTCTTCATTAAACATCTTCCTCAAAGATGCTCAGATATATTCCAAGTTTGATATGAAGTCGGGATTTTGACAATTGGGTGTTGATCCTAAGGACCGTTACAAAATGGCGTTCTGCATTCCTAATGCCCAATACCAATGGACAATATTACCATTTGGGCTTAAGGTAGCTCCCTCACTCACTATATTGTTGATGTGTTATTATTCTCAAAAGGTGAAAAAGCTTATAAACAGTTATTGGACCAATTTTTCCAAATAGCCCAAAACCATGGAATGATGCTCTATGAAAAGAAGAGTCCATTAGCCCAAATAGAAATCGTTTTTTTAGGAATGCATTTATCTCTAGGGAAATATCAACATCAACCTCATATTGCTCAAGAATTGTTAACTTTTTCTGATGAAAATCTCACCATTAAACAAATCCAAAATTTTCTTGGTATAATCAATTATATCAGGAATTTCATCCCAAAGCTTAAAAAATATACAAGTTCATTGTCACAATTACTCAGTAAAAATCCTCCACCATGGGAAACGAAGCATACTGAATCCGTCAAAGCCTTGAAAAGGGTTGCACAAACTCCACATGCCCTGAAAATTCCTGGAAATGGAAAAAGAATTCTAAAAACTGATGTTAGTTATCATTACTAGGGTGCAGTCTTGATAGAAGAAATTAATGGAGTAAAGCATTATTGCAGTCATGCTAGTGATCAATTCAAAGAAGTTGAGAAACATTACGACACCACTTACAAGGAAGTATTTGCAGTCAAATTGGGTATCCAAAAATTTGATTTCCACCTGAGGGGGGTTATCAGTTTGAAGTCCAAATAGATAATTCTTCTTTTCCTAGGATCCTCGAGTTTAAAAATAAAATGCCTCCAGATCCCCAAACTCTTAAGCTCAAAGATTGATTTTCAAGATATGATTTTACTGTAAAACATATTAAAGGAAAGCAAAATTTGATTCCTGATTTACTTTCCAGGCATATGAAACCTATCCAAATCATCACTAAAAAACACACGTTTCCATTGATTCTCATGATCAAACTACTACCAGCCCATGGCTCTACGATCAAGAATTTTTCTCCTAGAATAGATTTGTCTTTCTCATCATCCCGACTCAAAGAATACGCCAGAAATAATCTTTTTTATTTTATAGCGAAGATTATGAAAAAGACAAAAAAAGTTTCTAGACCACTCCCTTTTTCTTCCATACACACTCTTCTATTTACCATTCTTAGATGAGGTCAAAGGAAGAAGATTAACCCAAGAAGCTATTAGCAAAGTTAAGACGGTTTTCATCCTACACATACCATATCAGATAGATTACATGACTAAACTCCTCATTTGCGCAAATTATGGTGATCTATGGGAAACCGTTGATGATTATCCTCCAAGTCTAAAAGTTATGAAATAATTAATGGATTTTGTCAATTTTATTAATCTCCATAATCGAGGAAAACCCCAAGCTAATACGACCTGCATAAGTCATGGAAATCTTCCATCCCAGTGGCAGCCAGTTAGTTCACAAGAATTTTCATGTGTAGGTCATAGTGTTCTTAAAAAATCCCAATGGCAGATAGTGAGAATACAAGAAATTGGAGAAAGCTCTTATCAAACTACTCAACCAGAACAAAACTCTCAAATAAAAATTGAACAACAATTTGCAACAATGAATTTTGAAGAAAATTAAATGGATATCGATACTTCAGAAAATCCTAATGAAGAAACTTTGACAGAAATGCTAGAAGACATCTAGCACTATGAGTCCCATTATTCCCTTAGCTACTTTTCAGAAGAATACATGTCTGATCAGAATTTGTTTCCACGTCACGATCTTATCTTTAAAGACTAACGAGTCAAAAGAGTCATTAATATGTCTTGTATAATTATTGTATGAATAGTTGTACCTTTGTTTGAGTAAAAGAATGTTAATAATATGACATAATAGTCAAAAGGTGTCGTGAATATGTCTTCCATAATTGTAAAGCATTCTAATAATGCTTATAATGGCATAATCATGCATAGTTTATATTTTGTCATTTTCTGTAACTCCTTGACTATAAAAGGAGATGTATAGTAGCATATGAATTCAGAGACAATTACAATAAAATCATCAGTGTGCTTAAGTATAAACATGTTCTTCTAAATTTTAATTTTTTCTTGAAAACTCTAATTATTATGTTCATATCATAGATTCTCCATAAGATATGCAATTATGCTCTACACTCGCCTCATAAATGAGGATCTTGTGTATAAGAAAACATCTGACTATTGATCCATGCTACGATACTCTCTATTATGATATGATAATTTTAGTTGTTGGTATGTGCTTAAGACTTTATACCTATGGAAGGTTGTTGTTTGTCTCGCTTGATTGTACAGTTAAATTTAATCTCATAATATGTGAGGCTCCTGATTAGTGTGGCAAAAGCATAAAATCTATCTTTAATTACGTAAAAAAATAGAATATAGAAAAAATAAATTACAGGTTGGAGCGGCAAAATGCTATCTCAATGTGTTCAAATCTCATGCTAGTAGCTCAAACTTTAATGAGAATAGCCACATTAATAGTTAGCCCTCGGTGCTATTATTTTATCTCTATATGTATTGAATCTTTAATTATTGATGAAATGAATTAATTATTTTCTTGTTAAAAAAAATTGGAAGCATGTCTAAGATCTAACCAAAAGAGAAAGGAAAAAATATTTTTCTTTTGAAAAGAGAGGCTAACCAACAAACAAATTCAATATTGTACAAATTAAGAGTATCTATACATAAGATCCTACACTATCTTATTTGGGTATGTGACAAATTGATGTACTCCATCCTTAAGTGTTTGTTTGATATTTTTTTTCCTATGGTCCACTAAAATGAAAAAAAAATGAGGAAGAATAAAATGATGGAGTGTTGACATTGTCTATATATCTTCTTTGCATAAACAAGACATGAGCAAGAAGAGGACAAAAATACAGAGGAGCATATGTAAAAAAATTATCATAATGAACAAATAGTGATGTTCATAATACGACAAACACCTCATTTTCATTTGGATGTTGATACAATTACAAATGCATGTTGAAGATACTAACAAGCTCAATTCATCACTGTCCCTTTCCTTGTCATCAAATTGGGCCAAACCACTAGTTAGCTTGGCAAATAGCATGTAAGACCAAAAACCTTAATTAAAAGGAATGAATCAATTTTTGTAAACAATTATTCAAGACGTATTAGTCAAAGCCATTACAATTACATGACCCATTTGAATGTAAACTTAAAACAAATACAAATCTTTTGTTGGTATTCAATGAATCTGAAATTTTTATTTTATTTTAAATCGAGATTTGAGATAAGAAAAAAAATTAGCTAAATAGAAAAGATAAAAGATGTAAACAATGAGACTATTAATTTAAGTTGTGAAAGTATTTTATTTTCTCATTTTTTTTCAACTCTTTAGTAGAGTTTAATGGGAGGAAAGCTTTTGTAGATACAATGGCGGATTCTGATTTTTTGTTGTTGGGGCTGTAAAATATTCATAATATTTTTATTCAAGAAAAAATTACTCAAATTGGGATTAAGAAAAAATAATAATGTGTATTTGATCATTAAAAAAACCAAAATAAAAATGCTTATTTGATTCTCAAATATCGTTCAAATTAGTTAATTTTAGATAATTGTTAGGGATATTAGTCATTACCAAATACTATTTTGAGAAACAATTCAATTTTTTTTTATGATGAATTGATAATTTTCGTTTCTAAATTCAAATAATTTTATAAGTTTTTTTTCTTTCAATAACTAGTTTGAGTCTTTATACAAAATATATATTATAAACTTTTATAACTTTTTATAGGGTTATTAAACTTATATAACAAATTACATGAAAATAATCTATAATATTAATTCTCATATATTAGAAGATGTTATCGAAAATAAAGAGGGATAAATTAGATAGAAATTGAGAAGAAATAAGTAGAAAAATAAGAGGGATAAATTAATGAATTAGATAGAAATTGAGTGGAATATATACCAATTTTTTAATAAGTTTAATTTCATATTTTGTAATTTTTAAAATAATAAAAATAAAAATTAATTTGTGGAAACAAATCCTTATTGTATTTATATACTCTTTTTAACAAAAATATTATTAGTCTGAGATTTATGATGGACGCAAGAATCACGCTTAGATTCTTTCTCCAGATATTTTAGGATTTGACGTAATCCTTTATATAAAAACAACGTTCATAAGAAAACACCCTAATTTAGGTTTGTTTCTCATGTTTTTTTTTTAGTTTTTTTTTAATATATTTTTATCTTTAAAAAATCATATTTGAATTTATATTGTTGATATGAACTAAATAAAACATAAAACTATTTAACAAATAATATAAAAATTGTGTCTCTAAAAAGAGAATATAAATATATTAGTGCTAAGTATAATGATATAGCTTTTAAGTTGTATTTATTGAAATATTATTGTTATTTTTGGACTTTTTTTATAGGAATATCCTATTTTTTAATTTATATTCTTTAATTGTTCTACTTTGAAAAAAAAAATTAAATTATTCTATTTTTTATTTTCAATAAGAAGTCTCTCTTTAGAGAAGCGATCTCTTAAAGAGGAAGTCTCTCCTCGAAGAAGCGACGTCCAACTACCATTTTCTTTCAAAGTGGAACGTAAAAAATGAGATATTCTCATAAAAAAAAGTCTTATTTTTGATCAATTATTAAAAAAATAAATTTTAGTAATTTGAAAATTTACAAAAAATAAATATAATATAATAAATAATTATTTCAATTATGATTTGAATTTGGATTTAATGCTTCATTTTTAATTGATTAGTATATCTCAATTAAAGATAAATTATAAAAAAAGTTCAAATATTAATTAACCGATAAACTTATTGATCAACTTTATGTATTTTTCAATCGATTTTTCGATTGCTAGGTCTCATTTCCTTAAAAACAGAAAGGTTAAAGAAAACTTCATTGTTATGGTTGTTAACTATGGAAGATTATTTATAATATAATTTAATAAAAAATTAAATTATAATGTACCCTGATTGTTATTATGATACTATTTCGTTGTTAAGGACAATATCCGAAAACGAACTTTACTTTTCCATTTTATCACTTTTGATTTAATAAATAAAAAAGAAGAAAAGAAAATATAAAGTGATGTGGAAGTAGTAATCTATTAGCCCTTGGAAATATCGCTCTCACGGGTCAGCCTATGTCCCACGACAACCATGGATTTGTACTTTTTGCAACTAACTAATGCTAAATAAAGGTTCGATCACGTGATTCATTTAGATTTTTGTGAATAATTTACTCCATCCACTTTTGCATATAAACAATCTTTCTTTAAATATTTAATGGTTTCTAAGTATAGATAAAATTTAACTAGTTTTATTTTATTTAACCTACCACTTAAATACTTTTTAGGTTTTAGAGTTAATTGTAATTCTCATCATTTTATTATTATTATTATCAACTTATGAAATTATTTTTTATTTTAAAAATCAATAATTTTTGTTTTTTTATCATATTTTAAAACTAAACAATGACGATTTGATATGTTTTATATGATGTGAAATATAATATTTTATTATATAAAACAATTTTGATGTATTAATTTTTTATATATTATCAATTAAATTAAAAATATAAAAAAAATTAAAGTTGAAAGCTAAGTTTTTACAATGATTTATTCTAATTTTATATGTGTTAATCATTTTACATTATCATATCTTATATCATGTTATTTAAAACATCAAACATCGTCATTTTTTAGTTAAAAAATTAAAAAGAATGATCAAAACTTTCAATTTTTGAAATAGAGGGATAAATTTCGTGAATCATTAAAAATAAGTTGACTAAAACTACAATTAAACCTACATTTTAATTAGTTTAAGATAATCTAAGATAATCGTCAAAAATATCATAAAAATGAGACAACTGAATAATAATTTGGTATTTTTAGAAACTATCATGAAATATGAGAAACTATGTATATATATTCCTAAAAATATAATACATGAGGTGTTTAGTTCTAGTTTATCTAATTCAGCTAACACAAAACTATCTATGAGAGAATCATCAATATCTAGATATTTGTATTTTTGGTTTTTGGAGTAGTGTTGTATCAAAGGAGGAGAATAGTATGACATAGCAAAATTTTATTGTTACCAACAAGAATCTACATCTCATGATTGTTCATGATGTATAGATTAATTTTGTTAAAGATAAAGATGTTAGCAAAATAACTCATAAGAATGAAGAGACGTTAGTTATTAGACTGCAAAATTGTTCTACTGTCGATGAAAAGCCTTTACATATGTGATTTTTAAGGCAAATAAAAATAACATATAGAAGGAAGATATATTGTATAACTTTTATAAGAGTAAGAGAAAACATGTATGACTTAGGATTTTATTTTAGCATTTTTTTTTTCTTTTATTTTTATTTTTTTTACTGGGTTAGGTAATTAGGTCTCCCAATTTTTGTTTTTCTTTTATTTTAAATAAATTTTTAACTTAAAAAAATGTATATTTTATTTTTAATATTTTTTTTTAATTTTCATGGAATAAGTCTCCATGAAAGACAATGTAGAGAATATAAATACTTTCTTAATATTTATAGGAAATTAAATCCTAAGAGTGAGTTGACCAAGTAAAGGATAAAGTCAATAATTCACTTAAAGTGGTTAATAATTGTTAGTTAGATAACTAACCTTTTTATTATTAACCCGTTCTGTAATCACTATCAACTCAATAATGAAACAACGGATTCACAACCTAGGTATCATTCTTTACTTCTTTTGCTGCAACAATAAATTCACAACAAACAATCGATGCTCTTAAGGATTTGAAGAAAAAAAATTAACACAAAGTGGAAAACCAAAACAATTTCTCAATGACGATCACAAAGCTCAAAACAAGATCAATAACAAATTTATAATATTTCTCATGAACGCAATAAAATAAAATATAAATATTCTAGTAAAACAAAACTAAATATTATTCCACCTAAGGATCATTAATTATATTTTCTTTTGATTTACTGTTGTATATTTTGACTGTGAAACTTGAATTGTACGTTTAACTGTTAAAAAAAATAATAATGTTATTAAAACATAAAACTTTAAATAAATATAATACTATGACATTAAAAAAAAAAAAAAAACATGACTCTAGAGTATTCCAATAACGTAATTCTAAAAAGAAACATGTTAGTTTTTCTTCCCTCGATCTCTTTCTTTGTTGCATTTGGACACCTATTAGATTCCTACTTTTTTTTCCCTCTCTTTTTTGTTGCATTTGGACACCTATTAGATTCTTCCAACGGTGTTTACAAAAAGTCAAAGGATGTCTTTGTTCAACTATTATTATGCCCTTTCATATTAATACTATTTGGATTATGTGTTGGTTCCATTCATCTTAATATCATTGTCCCAACATTCTTCAAGCTACGTATTTTAACTAAGGACATAGGGGTTAGAATTTCTAGTAATCCACTAGGGGTCGAAATGTTTAAAAACAACTTTGCTTCTATTAGTAGAATATTATAAATTGAAATAAAAGACATTCTTTTAAGAACCAGACCATAAAACACATCCTTTTAAATTGAAATGATAGTCAAATTGCTTGGTCTATGATTTGAGCATTTGGAGAGTAGAGAGTAGTCATGAAGATTTTATAATAAAACGAATAGATCAAATAGAAGATAGTTAAATTGTTAAATACAGAAAAAGATTTTAAAAAATTATTAGAGAAACTATTATAGAAAAGTTTCATAAATTGGAATCTTTAAGTTCAATTTATAATGTGTGAAAAAGAAAGTGATCAACATATATATAAAAATAACATAGGTAACTTGAAGTTGAAGTAGGAGAGTCTAATAACTTGCATTACAAAACACTAACTATGTATCAATTTTTACATTGAATGAAATTTTGTCTCATCAGCTCATTATAAATGTTACATTTGAATTTTATATTATTCATAAGAAAATGATAAGTTATCTTGATTTCAATGATAAAATAAAATTTAATTACTAAAACACCTTATTAATAGAAGAATCACCAAATTCTACACCATCCGAATCAACATCACCTATTGAAGGAGATCTCATACCATATTGAGAATTAATGTGAAATATTATGAATTACTTGATTGACTACAAATGATGAATTTTACGACATATATATAGTATAAGACTTAGTATAAGACTTAGGAGTTAGTTAGTAAAACTAACTAACTTGACTAGCAATTTAACACTTGTGATAATAGTAATGACATAAAGAAAAGAAACCACAACTTGAAAACAAAAATCAAAAATAGGAAAAAGAAAAATAATAATAGATATATCTCTGTTGGAAATTGTTAGAAAAATTGTTGTTAAATCGAACATCAATCAATTCTAATCATAATCAAAAATCGCTATAAATATTTTCTTGAATTTTTTCAAGAACTTAAAACGGTCTTATTGTTGAGACTAATCTATTCCCACGTACTTTTGGCAAGGGAGTAAAATGTCTCTTTACTTTAATATATAAAAGAATGATTTTTCTTTAGTAATTTAGTAGTGGATTTTACTTATAATATTGATGTATGTATATGCATTAGATTCTTCCAAAGTAATCTTGGTACAGAGATTCTTAAATTTAACCTGCGCAAAAGTAAAAAAGAAATAGAAAAGTTGTACGAAAACAGAAGCATGGTTGAAGGTCAACCCTTTTCTGACCTGCGACTGTTTTTATGTGACTCAGCCATCAGCCAATGCCATAACTTTCTGCTCAAGTATTGCATTCTGAACTTTTCCGTAAACAACTATATTGCTCCCCCTGTACAAGAAAATCTCAAATTGGAATTTTTATTTTATATATATGGTTTAAAATAATTGAATTCTAATTCAACACCGTATCATATATATTATATCAAAATACTCCACTCTCAAATAATATTACTTGACAGCTCTATTTGTTGGAGTCAATAAATCGTTGGTCCACGTAAAGACAAACTAAAGAAGAATTTTATTTATTTATTGGAGGTCGCTAATTGGGGTAACGACCTATCATTAAAAGTGATATTTTTTACATTTTAATAATTATTATATCATTTTAATAATTAATAATAATAATAATAAATAATAATAATTATTAATTATTATTAAAAATAATAATTATTAAAAATAGTTATAAATAAAATTAAAAATAGTAAATTATATTATAATTTGAAAGAAAATACATTAAAAAAGAAAAAAAATTATTTTATTAAAATGAAATAAAATACACTAAATTAACTAACAAAAATATATAGAGATAAAAACATCAAATTTATACTATTGATGTCTACCAAAATGACTTCTAATTCCATATTAAATTATTATTATTATTACTATTATTATTATTTATTAATTTAATTATTTTTAATTTATTAAATAAATAATAATAATTATTAAAATGACGACAACAAAAATCACTCCTAGAGAGAGGTGGCTCCCAACAACTTCCAACTAAGTATAAAAATTTCTTCCTTTCAACGGCTTGCTCTGAATCAGCGACTCTGACTCCCAAAAAGTAAGGCAAATAATATTAGTTGAGAGTAGGATATTTTAGTATAAAAAAAAATAAATATATAAAAAGAAAATCCAAAATTTGTAAAATCAAATTATAGGAATAAATTGATTTTTATATATAACAATTTTTTTTTGGTTGTGACATAATTTACTTTTAAAACATAAAACATAGGTTTTATTTGATAGCATACGAAAGATAACTTAGTTGATGAATGATGAGTTACAACCGATGAATTTGTTGATTAAATTATGTAAACAACGGATTAAAATTAAAATGTGTTTTTTCTTTTTGCAAATTGAAATCTTTAATCCATAAAAAGATGGGAGAATGTATTGTATGTTATACAAAATGACATTACAAATATAATACCAAAAATTGAGATTATAAGAGTAAAAATTAGGAGAACATATAAAGATGTGTAATATTAAAAAAAAAATTATACATTAATATAATGTAAAATGATTTTATACAACACACTACACAGTCACAAATAAATATGATAACAACACATGAATATCTACCATAATTTTAAAAAATACAAGTGATTAAATTAAATGCATTCATATATATTAATATCTAAACATTGAACATTAGATATATCTTTCATCTAGAGTGTTAGTATTACATGATTTTAAATTTACATGTTTACCCTTAAAAAGAGATAATTAGTTAATGTTATCAATGTGGTATTTAATGTTAATTGTAGAAAAAATGTTAATTAATTAAGAATGTATTAATAACAAATAATAAATATAGTTGAAAATAATAAATATAGTTGAAAATTTAATAAGAAAAAGGAAAAAAAATTATCAAAAGAATTCTATTTTTAGAGACATAAGCAGTATTATATATATGATATTTTTGAAGACACTAAGAAGCAATTGAGAAATTTGGTTAAGATATATTTAATCGATCCTTTGACCCTTTACAAATTGTAAATAAGTTTTGAAGAAGTAGAAGAAAATGCATCTAGTATTGTGTGGAGATTATTGCACAAACAAGCCAATAGCTATCTCAACATATTCAAGAACAAATCTACACGGTCCACTAACATGGCAAATGCCAATGTTAGTTCCCAACGAGATTCACTCGTTTTTCTAACACGATTTTTTCGTTGACTTAGATTTGCGACCCGGGTCAATGCATATAATGAATTGAAAGTGATGTTAACAAGTCCTAATAAATGTTTTGAGGCCATTTGTTAAAAAAAAAAAATTTGAAGAAAGAGTAACCATTTTTACAATTTTAAATTTTAAATTATGAATTATACAATTTTTAAGATTGTTAAGAATTTTTTTTTTATATGTGAAATTTTAATAAGTGTTTCAACAACACTTGTTAGTATTTTTTAAAAGCATTTTCAATTATCATAAAATAAAATATAAATAATAATTAAGTAATATTAATAATATTGTTTGTCATTATCATTGGAAAATATAAAAACATCATACCTAGATCTAATGTTTTTGAAGCTAATAAGTGTTTTACATGAAGTTAAATATTTTAGACAAACTCAACATAATAAAATAATAGTCAAGTGAATTTATGTTAAACAATAAGAGTACGGTGACAGTGTGAACTCCTCAACATTATTATAAATGTAATTATTTTATTTGACGTAAACGTGATCATTGTGATAGTTTTTACACAGCCTTAGATCTATGTGTCGTGAAACTATATTGCGGCGGTTCAGAAAAACTGTCATTCCGACTACTATGTAACATTTTGCTACGGTTTGAGCTGTTGTTATTGTATATTTTCCTCAATTTTGTTTCAAAGGTATTGGACAGTTGCATCTCTAGCATATGAACATTTTGCGAAGGTTGAAACCATTGCACACTTTCCCCCCAATATTCTTCATGAATTTCAGTTTGATGCTTATTAAATAACAATTAATGTTAAATTAAAATAAAAAATTTAAAAATATCATTCATTTATTTAAAATAAATTAATGTACGATTAAAGATGACTAAATCTCAATTATATAATATATTCAAAAGTGATATTTATATATAAAATTTCACTATAATAATAAATAAAATAATTTAAGCATTCAAAACTCCAAAACATTCATAAAAGCGGTTTGAACATACAAAACAAGTAGATCAAATTTAAAAATCTATAAAAACATTAAAATAGTCTATAATAATATTTTCTATTATTCTTAGTTCAATAGATACAATGAAAATAAGATCTATCAAATTTTTTATATTTAATTAAATAAATAAATTATTATAAACTTTAGAGTATTACAATTCTCCTTTTATGATCAAAGTTTTACCTTCAAAATAGTTAAATTATAAAAATATTTTGTGATGCTTAAATAATTAATTAAATTTAAAATTAAATATAAATCATACAACAAAATAATAAAAAAGTTCAAAACACTCAAATAAAAATTAAATAAATTTTTAATTTCAATAAAACTATTATATTTTATGTTAAATTTCTATAAAAAAAAAAATCTACCACTTTATTAGTTCTAAAAATGTCACATCTACAAAAATAATATCTGGTATAAAGTTAGAGTGGTTTGTTTAACGGAATGCCACGTGTCACAATCACATGGTCTATCTAATTCAGCTGAGAGATGACTAGGCGTTGTCATTCTTTTAATACGGTTTTAATTTAATAATAACAATAATTATTATTTTTATTTCAGTTTCAATTTAAAAAAAAGTAAGATGAATTAAATGTATCTTTTTATGATTTTGAACCCAAATGTTTTGATGCATTCTCAATTTTGAACCCAAATTTTGTTTAGAACTTCAGTGATGGAGTGGAAGAAGATCTCATTTGCTGCAAATTTGATTTGGGTTGGGAAGTATATATGGATTATGGAGTAGGGGTGATTAAGAGAACGAGTTGTTGAGTTGCAGATCTTATCCTGCAAGTTTTTTATTTTTTTTAATGTTATCGAGGTTATTTATAAATTTATTGTAAAAATTTGAGGTGGATGATTGTTTTATGTAAACAAAAGAAATTATAAAATGTTTTTAAAAATAAACTAAAAAATGTGATTAAAATATTATATGATTATTTACTATGAGATTGTGATCTATGAATGCTGTCGCTCAATATTTCCAAGTTTTGCAACTGATTTGATGGAGCCCATGCGCAATCCTTCATAGTGCTTCCCAAAAAAAAATTGTTTCTGCTTATCCTTTCTTTTTCGCAATTTGTTTAATTAATTTATATAAGGAAAAATAGCATTGGAGATGAATTACCAAATAACACGACATTTCAATGCCTTTACCGAACTAATAAATTCCAGTGCAATTGAGAAAGATTTGACTATATTATTTCTAATTATCCTTATATTGACTCACATTAATGTTCTCTCCTAATGGATATCTAGTTTGGACTCTGTTCAACCTAAATTTAAATATATATTATTTTTTATTATTAATTTAAAATATTTATAATATAAATAATTGTCTCCGACATTATTTTAATTGTTCATGTATTTGATATAGTGTGACATGAACTATTAAGTTGATGTGTAATCCTAATGCATTAAATACATTTAATTTTGTAGTTAACTAAATTAATAACAAAATACAAAATTAATAACAAAAAAAAAACAAAATAATTTTTTTTTTAATATTTTGATAAATAATGATAATTGTATTTCATTTATTTCAATATAACAATATCGACATCTATCCGTTGAAATATTACATAAAAGATCTTAATAATTCATTAATTTTAATATACATATTTAAGTTTTGTATATATATTTGTTTGAGTTTAAATAAATATGATTTTTGTTTTAGATAATTTAGAAATTATTTTCTAGAAATTTTTAAAAAATAATCTTTTAATTCCCGTTTGTTTACTATTATAAAAATGATTTAAAAAAATAATTTTTAACCTGTCTATATACAAGTCTATAAAAATGTTATTTTAAAACTACAATGACTGTTTTGTAGAGACGTTTTAAAATTTGATCAAAAATTAATAAATTAACATATACAACAATAAAGAACGAGTAAAAAAATTGAAAAAATAGATCAAAATTTATTAGATGAAAACTTAGATGAGACTCGTATGAAATGATATAACTAACATAGTGGAAATAGAAAAAAAAAATGGTTTCATATTTTTTAATTGTATTTAATTTTTCTTTCTTATTTTCTTAAGAGACAAATATAAAAAATATTATTTTACTTATAATATGTTTGATTTTTTTTAATCTATAAAAAAGATTAAAAAAAATTTATACATAACTTCAAGTTTCGAGTTCCATTCGGTTGACCCAGATAATATATTTGAATTTGAATTTGGCATTTTCCTGTTGAAATCGTCAATCGTGAATTGCGCCTCATTGAATCCTTAAATCACCTTCTGAAGTCCTATCATTGGTGTGTATGTGTTCATTTGTTTTTGCATCTGTCTCTTAATGAGAGTACTACACCAAATGCATGGTTTGAATTTCATCCCATTCAACTCAAAACATAGTTGGCATCGTACCGCGTCCAATCTATATTTACTGCTCTATAAATATTTGCAAATAAATACTCCCTCGCTCCCATAACTAAGACTCTAATTAATTATTGACTCAATAAATATAGAAATTATATTTTTGAAAATTTAAATTTATGAAATATAAGTTAATAATTTTAATTATTTAATATTAGTCAAAATATTTATTAATTTTTTTAATTTTCAGATTAAAAGCTTCTCATAGTAGTTGAGAGAAGGAAAATTTTGCATGACTTTAAATAATTGGAGGAGTTATTTGAAATTCCGATTATTTGATGTCTTAAATTATTGACATTTACAAATTTAAAATAATAATTTACTCTTAATTATTTCATATAGGTTAAGACTGAATATATAAATCAAATATAAAAAATAATAATTTCACTAAAATATTTTTATTAAATATTGATGTATTAACAATTATTATTACTGTAAAGTAGAAACTATTAAATTAAAAGTTATATATATAATATCAATTAAAAAATAATAATTAATATTACATTGTAAATTAAAAGGTTCGTCCATTTTATTCATTTCATAGAAAAACAATTAAATTTTCCCACTCTAAAATAACATATTATCACCTCAAATCATATAATATTATCCTTATCCTTCTATTAGTAATTCATTAAAACATTTAGCAGGAATTAATATATACAATAAAATTACTAGAACCCTTCTCCTCTCTAAAACTAGAGCAACACATTATTTTTTCTATTTTTTATTGGAATGAGTGATTTATAATTATTTTTTATATAAAATCACTCATTTCGTTCATTTGTTTATCTACTTTTATTTAAATACATATATGATTTATATATATATATATATATATATATAAAAAAAAAAAAAAAA
>JBBPBS010001102.1:9104635-9122414 GCA_037974835.1 Cicer judaicum | reverse complement strand
ATTAATTTTTTTTGTTGCTGAAACCGAAATATTTAATACAATTATTATAATATCGATTATTCATTTTATTAAATTATTGATTGTAAACAATAATATAAATTAATTAAAAAAGTATTAATAAAAGATAATCGATACAGTTAAAAATTTAAAAAGGATTTTATAAAAAAGTATTAAAAAAAAATTTAAGAAGATTTTATATTTAAGACCGAATGTATATTTTTTACAAAATCATGATATTCTTTTGTTAATAGATAATAATCATTGATATTTTATTGAAGTAGGGAAAAAAAGGTAAAGAAAAGAGAATCTTTAGATAAGTATATTTTATTCTTTAAAAAGGATGAATTAATTTATTTATGTATTTTTCCTTCTACATTTACCTAGCTACAATATTGGTTGTCCCCAGCACAAAACAAAGAAACAAGTAGAAATATAATAATAATTATAATAATAATAATTTGTATACTACTTACGATTCACTCACTAGTCAATAGATTCAACACTCTTCTCTCTCTTTCACATTCATTCTCTTTACTCACACATGAATGGTTAATACTTTCTTCTCATTATTACAACCATGCCATCCCGTCCGCCGCCACCACTTCCAACCGCGGCGGCCACCCTCACTCCCCACCACCACCGCCAAATGATAATCGGCGGAGGCATCGCAGCAGCACTCTTCCTCTCCGCCGTAATAATCTCCATACTAATTTTTCTCTACCGGAAACTATCCCACAACCGAACCGCACCGTTTGAACAAAGCCACAAAAGGTTCTCATACACAGTACTGCGCCGTGCAACAAATTCATTCTCGGCTTCGACTCGGCTCGGACACGGCGGCTTCGGCTCAGTCCACAAAGCCACGCTACCATCAGGCGAAACAGTTGCTTTAAAAGTAATGGATTCACCTGGTTCGATTCAAGGTGAGAGAGAGTTTCATAACGAACTCACTTTATGTTCAAATCTTCGTTCTCCTTTCATTCTTTCACTTCTCGGTTATTCGTCAGACCGGTCCGGTCGAAAGCTTGTTTTAGTTTACGAACTCATGTCGAACCGGAGTCTACAAGACGCGCTATTAGACCGGAGGTGCAGTGAATTGATGTGTTGGTCGAACCGGTTCGATGTTGCGGTTTCGGTTGCTAAAGGATTAGAGTATCTTCATCATAACTGTCACCCTCCCGTGATTCACGGGGATATAAAGCCTAGTAATGTTCTTCTGGATCGTGAATTTAGGGCTAAGATTGGGGATTTTGGACTTGCTAGGGTTAAGAGTTTGGAAGATTCTGGAATGGGGGTAATGGTGGAGGAGATTCAAGTTCAAGAGAAGAAAAAGAGAGAGGTTGTTGATGTTGTTGTCGTTGAAGATTGTTGTAGTTCTGTTTCTGTTGTTGAGGAATTGGAGAGTGTGGTTACTAATACTACTGTTGGATTAGGGGATCGGTCACCGAGGTCGCCGGAGAGTTGTAATGTGAGGGTTTTGGATTCCGATGCTTCGCCGGAGGTGGCCGTTGTTTCGCTGCCGGAGATGATTGGGGTTGAGAAATTGAGTGTTGTGTCTGATGGATGTTTTGATAAGTTTAGTATTGATAGTGGAAATCAGAGGAAGAAGGGTGGTGGTGGTTCTGGGAGGGATTGGTGGTGGAAACAAGAGAATAATGGGGGAGGTTCGGAGTCAGGGAGAGTGAAGGATTATGTGATGGAGTGGATTGGGAGTGAGATAAAGAAGGAGAGACCTAAGAGTAGTGAGTGGGTTGGTTCCGGATCTTCGATTTGTTCAGGTGGTGGTGACGTGGCAGCGGTTTTGTCTAAGGTGGAGGGTAAGAAGAAGCAGAGGAAGAAGATGGAATGGTGGGCTTCACTTGATGAGGAGAAAGTTAAAGGGAAGAAGAATAGGAAACCAAGGGAATGGTGGAAAGAGGAGTTTTGTGAGGAGCTTTCAAAGAAGAGTAGGAAGAAAAAGAGAAGCCTTGATTGTCGTGGCGGTAACGGCGGGGAATCGTGGTGGCAAAAAGACGAGGATGTAAGTGGTGCGGCAGTGGAGAAGAAGAAAAAGAGAAAAAGTAAGAGTAGTAGAGGGAGTATTGATTGGTGGTTAGATGGTTTAAGTGGTGAATTTAGGAATAATGGAAGGAGAAATAGTCAAGATTGGGGTAATAATGGTGATATACCAAAGAGTGGTGGAATTAGTAGCACACCAAGTATGAGAGGAACAGTTTGTTACATTGCTCCTGAATATGGTGGTGGTGGACAATTATCTGAGAAATGTGATGTGTATAGTTTTGGCGTTCTACTTTTGGTTTTGGTTGCTGGTAGAAGACCACTTCAAGTAACAGCATCACCAATTTCAGAATTTGAGAGAGCAAATCTAATTTCATGGGCTAGACAATTAGCTCATAATGGGAAACTTTTGGAACTTGTTGACACTTCAATTCATTCTTTGGATAAAGAACAGGCATTGCTCTGTATCACCATCGCATTGTTGTGTCTTCAAAGATCTCCTGGTAAAAGGCCTTCCATGAAAGAGATTGTTGAAATGCTTTCTGGTGAGGCTGAACCACCCCATTTACCCTTTGAATTCTCACCTTCCCCACCCTCTAATTTCCTTTTCAAATCTAGGAAAAAAGCTAGGTAGGTGAATTTTGCTTACTGAGTAAGTAAGTTATTAGAGCCTTATTATTGTTATCATTATCATTAACTTTTATGTGTTTATTTGTTTTAGGTCAACTCTAATTTTATTCACCATTTGTAGAAAACTAATGATGAGAAAAATGTGAGAAAAAAAAATAGTGACTAATCAGTGTTACTAGCCTTGGATAAATCCATTTCTTACCTTTCTGTACTTTTTTATATATGACTATTCATTCTGACCTATTTCTTGTGCTTTTTAATTTTAATGTGGAAGAACTTTTTGAGCTCAATGATTTGTTGAATTTCAGGAAATTCTTGGTAAGTTGAAGGAACATTTCTTTTACTTTCGATTGGCCACTTTTGAACGAATATATATTTGCTTATTAGTTATTAGTGCTATTTGATTATAATTGTAAGAATAAGATTCAGACAAAGATTTATTCATCTTTTTTGTTGTTCTAACTTTTTAAAGTTATATTTAGATTTAGATTGTGATGTCTTTTGTAGTATTAGTTTCAGTTGAAGGGAACATATTCAGGCCCCATTTTTTCTTGTCTTTTACAAGTAATTATGATGTTACTGTGAGAGCTGAGTGGAGTCTCCACTGTCTCTGGAAATTGTGAGAAATATACCATCATTTTATCATAAGTGCTTGGACCTACAACAAGTATATTTCTTTTTTCTATTCATGAACTTTGTTTTTTGCGAAGCTATTTCTATTCATCTATGAATAGCCAAATAGAATGATAAATTGAAAACATTTGATTCTTTATTAGAAACACAAAATGACCTTTTTTTTTTCCTGAAGAAATAGCTGTCTTTGTGATTAGCCAAACGGTAACATATTTATTTGTTGAAATGATAAATTTAGCTTTAGTATTAGCAATGGAAGAATCAAATACACTCACCGATTTTTTCTAGCGTGTCTTTAGTTTGTTCTTTGTTTTATATTCATAATTGAATAAGGTGGTATTATTGTTTGAGGCAAAACATATCAACATAATTTTTATATTAAGAAAACAACTATCCTTAATTTTCCATCTTACTAAAGGATCTGTATGATGTCTATAAAATGTTATCTGTTTCTTTTTAATTGTCATATTTTTTTTAAGAAAAAATTGTTTCTATTTTGGATGAATATTTTGCACCGAGATAATGCAAGAAACTTGCAACTCTGAGGCGCGTTATTGAATTTCTGATGATGTTGGTCGATATAGCAAATAATTAATAGCCATTTATATTGTTACTTGAATATTTATGTCCGTTTAGTTATCGGTTTAATGCACAAAAAGTTCGATTGACTTCCACTCATTTTAACAAGATGTCAAGATTCACGTGGCCAAGGTGGTCTAGATCTAGATATTAATTGACATGAGAAGTTGTGCATGAAATTCCGTACTTCACTTTTAACAAAACCATGTTATCAAATGAGGGGCACAATTAATATTATTATTATCATTTTTAATTGTCACATTCAAAGAAAACTTTTGTTTTTAATCATCTACTCCCTCTCAAAATAATCGCCGTACATTTCATACAAATTTAGAAAATATAATAAAGAAATGGAAGATAATGATTATTTTATTAAATTATTTATATTAATTATTGGTTTATTTTTGTTGTTATAAATATAAAATAGAGAATAATAAATTGAAAGTGATTCAAACAACATTCATTAGAGGATGCAATTGAAATAAAATAATTAAACTTGTATTAAAAATTTAAAAAAATAATTATTTTGAGACAAATATTTTTATAAATGTGACAATTATTTTAGAAAGGAGAGAGTTATCGTTTTCAAAGTTAAATGTAATGATAATTATTGATTTGTCAATAATACTCCTAGTTAGTTATTGTAAAAAGAGAAATATTAGAGATGAGATAATAAATAATTAAAGTTATTATAAGAAATAGACAAATAATACCATCAAAAGTATCAAATTTAAATTGATTTTTTTATAGGGGTATTCATGAGTACAGATAGACCTATGAACCCGATCACCAAAACTAATTTAATATGTATTTTGATTCAATTCGCTCAAGTTCGTATTTAACTCGAACCAATACATTAAAACTCAATTATGTTCGATTCGAGTAGTGGATTTTACATTTGGAGCATGCGAAACTAATCCATTAATGCACCATATATATTTATTTATCTTTTTACTATTAATGTATAGTTAAAATTTAGTTGTTGGATTATGTTTGATAATTTGATGTTAATTTAATTAAGTTAAGTGTTTTGTTGTGTTTGTGTATATACTTTACTATCTTTTAGATATTTAAATATTTAAATTTAATTATAATTTTTTTAAATAAAAAAAAATATTTTTCTTTATTATCTGTAAATTCAATCCGCTCATAATTGGATTGATTTGATGAAAAAATCATAGGCTGATAGCTCAACCTAACTCAAATTAAATTGGTCGGTTTAAGTATCAAATTTGAACAACAACAACTCAATTGAACCAGTATATACTCCTACTTTTGTAGTTTCCTTCTTTTTTTAGTTTTCTAGAGATATAATAAAATTTCATGATCACTTTGTGCAGCCATGACTATACTCTTTCAAAAGTTAAAAGTAGGAAATAATTTGAGTTCATTGAACACTTTTAAAGAGATTTGGAATCACTAAACACTCTTGGAGTCAACGGATTCGTTGACTCTATGAGTAAGTTTGAGATAAATTATACTGCTTAATAATTCAAAATAAACGATGAGTTTCATTAATGCAACCACTGATTATTAATATAATATATTAATGATCAAACAAATAAAATTTTATATAAATTTAAAAACATTAACTATGTAATCTAATAATCGATATTTACTTGTATTTTTAAAAGCTTATTATACCTTCATTTAAAATTATTTAATAAAATATTAAATAATTTTAAAATTTTATAAAAATTTGTGAATTTAATTCACTCCATAAAAACTTTTGATTTAACGATTAAATTAATAAAATTAATTATTCATAGTAAATCTTTAAATAAATTAACTTATCTTAGACTTATCTCTAGAATTAATAGATTTTCAATAGATAGAGATCAATCGACTCTAGAAATAAGTCTAAAGTAATAACACAACATAAATAATGAATTACAAACTCTACTTATAAAATCTTAATATGGTTTTAGGAAAAAATATTGAGGGCAGATAAAGTTTCTTCCGGATTTCAACTTACTTTTCGGGAGCGAAGGCAATCCAATCCAAACAATAACAGACAAAAAATAATCACAGGTGGTTATTTCTATGTTTTCATTTAATTGCAGACAAGTTATTTTTCTGTTTGAATTCACCGCAAAAGTTGTGTGTGTTTTTTATCACTTGTTTGATTGTTCACATAGAATAGGTTTTATCCTAAAAAGGTCAAGAGTCAATATCCTAAAACTTTACAAATTGTGCTATCAAATACACTAATAGTTCTACCGCGACAGAATCAAATTTTATTCAGTGATAATTAAATATACTTTTAAATAGTATAAAATATATTAAATAATAAATTAAAAGTTTCTCTAAAAAAGAGTTCAACATAAATTTTAATAAAATATTTCGTCTCTTTTCCACATTTTATTATTATAAAATTTATTTATTTTACTAAAAATTGTAATATCTCGGAATTTTATAGAGATCCATATTAGACATATCCATAAATAATACAAAATCAAAAAAATTAAGATGCATTAAACTTAAATTCATATAAAATGAGTGTATTATATGTTTTCTAACATAAAAATTAAATGGATTTAGACTTGTATTGGAGTTCTTTTTTATCTCGATAAAGATTAAAATATATGATTTATTTATGCAATTTTGCATTTTTTAGTGTTAGTCCTTTTAATTTTTTTTGTTAGATTTTGATTTGTAAGATTTTATTTTTTGTTTTTTCATCCTTGCTCTTTTATTATAGTCTTTATAAAATTGGTTTTTATTAGAATGTACCCCTACACTATATCTATATATATATATATATAATATGTAATTTTAGTTTTTCAATTATCATCGATATAAAAAATTATAGGAAATAATTTAAATAAAAACTATTTTTGCAAACTCTAAAACAAAAGATTAAAGACTAAAAATAAAACAAAATATTTATAAGGATAATAATCAAATAAAAAAAACTTACAGATATTAAAATAAAAAATATGGATATTTGCAAAGACCAATCATATACTTAAGTCTAATTGAATATATCATATGTCTCACTTATTTAATTGAAGAGGTGTCAAATCACATGGATAAGAAGACAACACTTTGGGATAAGAGGTAGAGTTGTCAAAATGGGATACCCGATCCATAAAAAGTCGGTCCTTGATAGATTGTGGGTTGGACGGATAACCCGTATATTTTTTATAATATTTTTTTGACTTATTATTCTTTTAATTTCTTTGTAACTCTTTTAACTTGAAAGTTTTCTTCGATGACCATTTAAAAAAAATTATAATATACTACTTATATATTAAGTATAAATCTATTTGAATGCCCATTTTCTTTCATTGCCATTTAAAAAAAAAATGGTTTACTCCTTATACACAAACTAAGTTTGAATTTTCCAATTAACACTAACTCAATTCAAAATTTTCAAAACAACACATTATCCAAATAACACAAATTAAAATAAGTTCAAATTGCCCAAAAATTAGAGATATTATCTAGCATAACACAATTAAATTTAGATTTGTCTAACATAACCCAAACTCAAACCAATTTTAAATAAAGTGCTAAATAGTTTTAATGTGACACTAAAATAAGTATTTTTAGAATCCTAGAACAATGTTCACATTTTTCAAAGTGTTGGATGATTGTCCACTTAAGAAAATAAAGAAATTGATTGTTTAAAATATATAACCAAATAAATAAATTGATTGTTTAATATATATATATATATATATATATATATATATATATGTAAAACCAATTTTATAACCAACTAAAGTGGGGTGGATATTTTGTGGATTATTTTTTTATGTGGGTCAATTTTACTATTTTTTTTTAAATTAGTTATACGGGTAGCGAGTTACCTTGTACCCATACATGCTAACTAGAATGGGTAACAAATTTATTTGGACTGGGCTAAAAAACCCTAAAAATATCCAAGCTAAAATTATGAGGCCTAAGTCCTGTGTTTTAATTGGCTAAGCGAACTGACCCATTCAGACTAACCCATTTTGACAACTCCAATAAGAGGCAACAACCAAAGGAGAGACGAGAAAAAGTCAATATCACTTTTTTTGTACAAATATACAGAGTCAAACAAGTAAAAAAATAATAAATAAAGATCATTTCAACCAAGATTGAATTAATTTAATTTTCATAAATAATACATTAAATTAAATTAAATCAGCAAAAAGAGAAATGATATGAATGATATTCATGTGACATAGAGAAAAGAAGATTAAAATAAAATAAATATAATGATTGAGGTTTTATTGATGAAAAAAAAGTTGAATTTATATTTTCTTTGACTATTTCGTAAATACTAGTGATGACGCTTGAGGAGTTCTAACACCTAAGTGCTTTTGATCTAGATTTGTCTTTTAACAACGTAATAAACAAAGATAAATAATAACATTCCCTTATGTATAAGCTCTCATTATACTAATGTCATAATTGGTTAAGAGATGAGTTTCACTTTATGAAGTTAATCCTTATGTCTAAGTGATTAAGTTAGTGAGATGTGTTAATTCACCACATTACAATATTATATTTAAGACCCCCATTTATTATTTGCTTTCACAAATCAATGAATCTAACTTTGTCAAAACCTACATTAATATATGACAATAAATGTCATGAACTAAAAGTACACAAACATTCATAAGCATCTAATTTAAACATGATCGACAATCAACACATACAATAAAAATATTGACACAAAGACTCTAATTAGGAAAGACCTCAATTTTTTTTTATAGTATACCTAATATTTAAAAAGCTTAATTGCAGTTTTGGTCCTTTTATTGTAGCTAAATCGCAAAAGTAATCCCTCCATTTTGTTTCTCCTCAGTTTTGATCCCCCAGTTAGAATTTTGGTCCAAAGCTTGATGAAATTTCATTTTTTTGCATATATTTAAGTCACATCATGCCTCAAGATCTTATTTGCAACAATTGTACAATGATCATAAATGATGTAGTACGACTTTAAAAAATGAAATTTAATCAAATTTTGGACCAAAACTCTATTTGGGGGACCAAAACTGGGGAGAAATATAATGGGGGGACTACTTTCGCGATTCAGCTGAAATAGAAGGACCAAAACTGCAATTAAACCTATTTAAAAAATTGCATTGATATAATTAATTTTATACCTTAAACACTCTAAACTTTTATATTTGCATCTTATGTCTAGAATAAATAACTAATTTTCTACCAATGGAGTATTTGACAATTGTTGCATCCTACTAAGCGCCACCATTCACTACCAAATATTCTTGAATCTTGATTTTAGGGGACAAATTCTTATATTCCTCTAAATACATTAAGACGACCTTGAATTTAAACATAACTAATTCATAATCATATTCAATTCCACATAAATCAACGCAAATGGTTTAGCTCATGGTGAGCAAGACAAGGAACTTAGGTACAAATTCATTATAATGACAAATGAGTAATAAATAGATAGTTTAAGTGAAAAACTATAATAGATCACCAAAGATTTATCAATTCGCCAATGTTCTAGTTAGATATACAACATCTATGTTAGAGATACATCACCTTGCTTTGACTATGCTATGGAAGAATGAAAATGGAATGGAAGTTGGAGGGAGGTGATGGAGTTGGAACTACAATTAGACTTATAGTAAAGAGTTTTTTAATGTTACCTTTATACTCTCTCCCTTTTATATAATGGGTCAACCCTAAAATGGTAATGAAAGATAAAAGACTTAAGAAATAAGAAATATTTATTTTCTTTGAAATTTGCACATGTCACCTTAATTGGGGACCACTCATTTTGTCATATATGCTTGTACCCTTTCTCCTCATTTCAATTTCAGCTCAAAAATACAATGGCCACAATTTTTCTCAAGTTAAACCATCACACACTAGTGCTACAACACTTCAACACTTCAGAGCATTTCAAAACTTAGTCTAGCACACTAGAGCAACACATGAAATTTAACAAAAACAAGCACAAAGTTGTGCTTGACTCAAAATAATTCTAAACCTTAGTATTCTTAGTTAAAGTAAACAAATTAACATAAATTACTCAATTAAGAGTCATCAACTTTCTTACAACTTGTAACAGTAAAAAATCATGAAAGAAGATTCATTAACCATTACATCAAGATAACGTTTTGACAACATGTTTAAAAAAATATAGGTTTTCGTTTTCAATAATTGGATAATCCAAAAGAGATTTGGAGCAAGAGATATCGAGATTGCAAACAACTACGTTTTTTAAGGATTTTTATCTTTGTGTTCTCATTTCTATTTGTGCTTTGTTGTTTTGACTTATTGGTGGCACCAATTTTACACCATATTTTAACTCTCATTTACCATTATTTAATTATAATTGAGTTATTTTTTACCTTTATTTTGCAAAATCAATATAAAGATGACATACTTGAATGTTATTAATATTAATTATTATTTGTGGATGAACAACAAGATGAAGATAAAGGGTTCTCCATATAAATGGGTAACTATGCAATTGAACTATTGAAAGTAATGAACTCTCCAGATAATTGTTTTCTCAATTTATTTATTTTTTTCGAAGGTTAAGAGCATACTTAAAACACTTTTATTGAGAATGAAGTGCTTACTAAAAGAATTAATCTTCAACGACATTCTTTTCAAATTATAATTCATGTATTGTGTTGCATTCATTACCTGATTTTGTTATTTTTTTATGAAGCAAAACATTATTATTGGTCTTCCAATGCAAAAAGAAATAAAATAGAAGGCAATGATTCAAATTGTGTGCAAGATGAGAATGAATTCTCACCATTGTTTTACTCTATTTTTCTTTAACGTGATTTCATTGATTTTAGAATTTCTTCGTCTACTCATGATATTTTTTGGATCGGTCAATTTGAAGATGTATTTTAACAAAAAAAAAAATATTCCAAATTGATTAATTCAAAATTGTATTTTAGAGTTTTTTGAAAATATAAGAGATAGAAGAAGAAGTTTTTTTTTTTTTTTTTAATGTCAACTAAGAAAATCTATTTGTCAACATGACCAATTCAAAACAATGATACAAGGTCGATCGATGATTTGATTTTTTTTGTTGTTAAAATAATATTCATTTATTTAAAATGGTATAAACTAGATTAATTGAGAATCATACAATTCAAAACCGTTAAAAATAAAGAAGATGAATCTATAGATCTAGTCATAACATCCAACAAGTTAATAACTTAAAAGGCAAAAAATTACAAACGTAATTACTATAACAAAACTAAAATGTTCGAAATACATGTGCATTTAAAGTTGTAATGTTGACAACAACAAAATCATTAATTGAATTGATCAAAGTTGATCTCTTAAATCTAAACCAAATAAATACATCAACAAAACGGAAAACAATAATATCGTAGTAAAACACAAACAAAAACAAAATAGCACTGAGATGACGAAATCGCAAAAATAAATAAATTAAATATATATAAAAAATATTTATTTAAATATAAAAGAAGAAAAAGACGATTCAGAGAAGGTGATTACCAGGTGAAAATTAATCATTCTATTCATTTTCATGTTTGTAGGTGCAAGACATGGAATTACAAAAATAAAGTACAAATGTTTTTTTCGAATCTAGTCATTTACTTAGAAATAATCAAACTTTATAATCATGCAATATCAACTGAATATAATCTTATTTTCATATTACGAAGTTGTGACACTTTTTATGAATTGATAAATATTTGCTTATGTTTTGCTTTATTGAATCACTTTATATGTAATGTGAATTCATATTTTTTATGAATTGATAAATATTTGCTTATGTTTTGCTTTATTGAATTACTTTATATGTAATGTGAATTCATATTTTAGTCTATGAACTAATGAAAAAATATCGTTATATGAATAAATTTATATTTTTTTATTAAAAATTTAATTTAGCTTTAAAATCTATTCACTCGTTGTGAGAAATTTGAAGTGAAAAAAAAATGAACGAAATGGTTTATAACTACAGCAAAAAGAAACCAATATTATTGATTTGGTGGAGAAAATTTAAACAAGGACAAGAAAATAGTGTTGGAAATGATGGAGAATAAATGGTATTGATAATGATATTAAATGTTGTAAATTGAAAAATGTGAAGTCTCACATAGGAGGGAATACACACTTTAAGAGCATTTATAAAGTGTAGGTATGACATTGGGTTGGTCTCCAAGGGGCACCGCAATTTTATGAAGGAGGGAGAACGCAAGCAAATGGACCACCACACGCGTGCCGCCGGCGCCGTCCGTCCGGCCGGCTACGACTTGGCTTGATTATTTATTTTAATTAATTATATGCTTGCTTCAGGTCGTTGCATTACTGTGCAGGTTTACTAGCAGACCTAGTATAGAGCACCGACATAGCCTATGTCGTTGGATTACTGTGCAGATTTACTAGCAAACCTAGTATAGAGCATTGGCACGCTATTGAAAGAGTCATGAGATATCTTAAAAGAACCATGAGTCTCGGATTACACTATCAAAAATTTCCTACCGTCCTTGAAGGATACAGAGATGCTGATTGGAACACCATATCAAATGACTCCAAAGCAACTAGTGGCTATATCTTCAATATATTGGCTCAGTCCACTATGGAATCTGAAATGATAGCAAGCTGGTTGAGATGCTTGTTAGCAGAGATCCCTTTGTGGGAAAAACCATTGCCAGCTGTGTTGATCCATTGCGATAGTACCGCGGCTATTGCAAAAATTGAGAATCGTTATTACAATGGTAAAAGAAGACAAATTCGTCGTAAGCACAACACAGTTAGAGAATTACTTTCTAAAGGAGCTGTTATAGTGGATCATGTACGCACTGATGATAATCTAGCAGATCCTTTGACGAAATGATTAGCTAGAGAGAAAGTCCTAAATACATCCAAAAGGATGGGACTATTGCCTATAGATTGATGAGTCACCTGTGATGGTAACCCGATCTAAAACACTGGAGATCCCAAGAATTAGGTTCAATGGGTAATAACAAGTCATAGTGATATGAGATGAACATGCTATATAATATATGAAGAAAGCATGAGTCCTGAAGCGATGAAAGGATGAGATAATAGAAACTCTTAATGAGATCTATACTCTATGTGGAGTGGAGTACCTAGCTACAGGAGTACTCTTGATAGACTCACCTATGTGAATGTGGAAGTGGGGGCCGCTTCCTATGGAATTTTAAGGCAAAATTCCTAGAGCGTTCACTACACTAGGATACACGTGCATGACCCTAAATGCACGGGCTTTTGAGAATACACCAAATGAAAAGGTTATGTGTGGGTTTGATCTCAGAGATAGAGTTCAAGACTACGAGTCACTCTTGTTGAATCTGAATCTTACTTGCTACGCAAAGGTTCAAGTTGAAAGACACCTTTGTTTATGCATAATCTTATAGAAGCGTCTGACGCTATTCAAGAACCTATTTTTTAAATTCAAGTGGGGGATTGTTGGAAATGATGGAGAATAAATGGTATTGATGATGGTATTAAATGTTGTGAATTGAAAAATGTGAAGTCTCACATAGGAGGGAATACACACTTTAAGAGCATTTATAAGGTGTAGGTATGACACTTGGGTTGGGCCCCAAGGGGCACCTCAATTTTGTGAAGGAGGGAGAACGCAAGCAAATGGACCACCACACACGCGCACGCGCGTGCGCCGCCGCTGTAGTCTGTCCAGCCGGCTCGGCCTGGCGTGGTTCGGTTCGGCCCGATTTGGTTTGGTTTGTGGTGTATTAATTATTTTTAAACATATGAAAATTAATTATTTATTTTAATTAATTATATGCTTGCTTCCATCACAAGATGGTGCATTAATTACGTGATTGCCCTACACCGAGTCAACATCAATAATCTGATTCAGTCAAAGCCCTAAACAGACTAATCTCCTGTTAATTGCCAGTCAAAACCCTAATTTGACTATGCTTCTGTTTTGCCCGGTCAAACACGTTTTCCTATCTTTGAGCACACTTCTTGTGGTCAGCTGATGGAAATTAATTTATAGTCTTTATAATATTTTAAAACAAGGCCACGACAGGGTAGAAGAATAGAAAAATAGAAGAATAAGTTCAAGAATAAAGAAAAGAACAAGTAAAAAATGAAGTGTTTCATATGCTAGAAAGACAGTCATTTCATGAAAGAATGCCTAGAGTGGAAAAAAAAGGATCAAATAGTGATGATGATTATGGAAATGCATCTATAACCTCTAAAGGATATGAAAGTACATATGTTCTTATGGAAAATTCAACTGAAATCGTGGATGATGACTGGGTGCTTGACTCAGGAAGTTCATTTCGCATGGCCTCACATATAGATTGGTTTCTTGACTATAAAGAAATTAATGGAGGCACGATGATTTTGGTGAACAAATCAGTCTGTTAGGTAGTTAGAACTGGCTCAATCAAGCTGAAGCTAGAAAATGGAACTATGAAAACTATGTTCCAGACCTAAAGAGGAACTTAAGTTGTCTAGGAATATTGGATGAAGTTGGTTGTTCATACAAAACAGAGAAAATTACTCTAAAAGTGATAAAAGGATCATTGGTAATCATGAAGGGAACAGGATGTCATGGTATCTACCTTCTCAATAGTCAAGTAGTGATAAGAATGGAAGCAATGACATTCAAAGCAACAAGCAAAACCAGTTTGTGGCATCAAAGGTTGGGACATGTAAGTCTAAAAGTAATGCAGGTTCTAAATAGACAAGGCATGCTAGGAGGTACCAAGATTGGTGATCTTGAATTTTGTGAGCATTGTGCCTATGAAAAGATGTATAGAGTCAAGTTATCTACATGAAAGTATTGCTCAAAAGGAATTTCACAGTGATCTATAGGACCCTGCAAAGATTGCTTCACATGAAGGTAACAAGTATTTCATTATATTCCTTGATGACTATAGTAGAAATGTATGGATTAACTTGTTGAAAAGTAAGGATGAAACATTCAAAGCCTTTAAAGATTGGAAATCTAGGGTTGAAAACATAACTGACAAAAGAGTTAAAACCTTAAGGGCAGACAATGGTCTGGAATTTTGCAATGAGGAACTCACTAGTTTTTGCAAAACTAATAGAGTGAACATGCTTATGACTGTTAGACACACACCTTAACAAAATCGACTAGCTGAAAGGATGAATAGAACGTTGCTTGAAAGAATGAGACGCATCTTGTCCAATGCAAAAATTCCTGCATATTTTTGATAAATTTGAGTCCTTCAACAACAATTGAACTCAAAACTACTCAAGAGATGTGAACTAGACATCCTGCTAATTACAATCATCTAAAAGTATTTGGGTCTGCAATATACTATCATGTAATTGAAGGGAAACTAGTAACTCGAGCCAAGAAATAGTACTATGTTGAATATCCAAGTGGTGTAAAAGGCTATAGGATATGGTGTCCTGAAAGTATGAAATGTATCATCAGTAGAGATTTTATGTTTCATGAAGTTGAACTATACAAGTCTTTAACCAAGACTACTAATGAAAATTCACATTAAACTGAAGTTGAGAGGTTTGATCTTGAGGTGGAGCATGCTGCAGAAAAAGAGAAAGATCAACAGAAACCAATAACGTCCTTGGTTTCGGAAAGATAGCAAACTCTACAAGACAAGAATGATGCAAACCCAAGTGAATGTGATTTGTTTCAAGATCACGACAATTCAATAGAACAAAAAGTAGATGACTACAATCTCATCATAGACATAGAAAGAATAACATCAAAACCCACTCAAAGATATGGTTATGCAGACATGATCAACTATGCATTACATACTACTGAAGAGATTATACAAGAAGATCCCATAAACTAAAATGAAGCTATCAGGTCTCAAGACAAAGACAAATGGATTTTAGCGATGACTGAGGAGTTGAAATCAATGGAGAAGAACAACACTTGGGAACTCATACCTAAGCTTGCAAACTCCGAAGTTGTAGGTAGCAAATGGATTTTCAAGAGGAATGAAGGAATTCCAGGAGTTGAACCACCCAAGTTCAGAGTAAGGCTAGCAAGGTGATTCACTCAAAGGGAAGATGTAGACTAAAATGAAATATTTTCTCATGTAGTCAAGCATGCATCTATAAGGATAATTCTAGCCATATTAGCACACTTTGACATGGAGTTAGAACATATGGATGTCAAAATAGTCTTTCTCCTTGGTGATCTGAATGAAACAATCTTAATGCAACAACCCGATGGCTTTATGACTTAAGGAAGAGAGGATTGGGTCTGCTTGCTAAGGAGATCACTCTATAGGCTAAAGCAATCACCATGACAATGATATTTGAGTTTTGATTCATTCATGCTCAGTCAAAGTTATGCTAAAAGTAATTTTGATAGTTGTGTGTATTATAAACAAGTATCATCAGCCACGTACATTAACTTGCTGCCATATGTAGATAACATGCTAATAACATCTAAAAGTATGATAGAAATAGAAAATTTGAAGGGAAACTAAAGAAAGAATTCCAGATGAAGGATTTGGGCCAACCAAAAGGATCTTAGGAATGGAAATCATCAGAATTAGAGAAAAAGAAAAATTGATAATTTCCCAAGATAGGTACATTGGAAAAGTCCTAAATAGATTTCATATGAGTGAATCAAAGGAAGTCAACTCTTCACTTGCAACTCACTTCAAACTTTCTGCAACCATGTCACCAACACAAATCAGAAAACAGAAGACGTGAAGTCAATACCATATGCATGTTCCATACGGAGCATCATGTATGCTATGGTATGTTCAAGGTCTGACATTTCTCATGTTGTAAGTGTCACAAGCAGATTTATGGGAAATTCAGGGATGAATCACTGGCTAGCTGTCAAATGAATTCTAAGGTACCTAAAAGGAACTCAAAGCATGTGTTTGGAATACAACAAAAGTTCAGAACCATCAAAACCAGTCCAACGATTTGTAGACTCTGATTTTGCTAGAGATTTAGATAGAAAAAAGATCTCTTACAGGATATGTGTTCACATTGTTTAACAACACAGTCAATTGGAAAGCTATTCTTCAACACATAGTGGCATTGTCAACAATAGAAGCATAATATGTTGCTCTTGGTGAAGCTGTGAAATAAGGAATTTGGCTAAAAGGATTAATCACTAAACTTGGTGTTAATCAAGAGTCGGTTTGCATAAATTGTGACAGCCAAAGTGTCACTCATTTGAATAAAAATCAAATGTATCATGAAATAACCAAGCATATAAATGTCAGGCTTCATTTCATCAAGGATGTCATTGAAATGAGTGAGATAAATGTGACAAAGGTGCACACAAGTGACAACCCAGTTGACATGTTTACAAAACCTGTTACACTTAGCAAATTCAAACACTTTTTGGATATGCTGCAAATCAAGTCTAAAAATTGAGATCAAGGACTAAGAGGATCTGATTTGGAGAATCATATGCTGAAGCTTTTTATTTGGTATCAAGGTAGAGATTTGTAATATGTGGTACTCAATTAGAAGATTTTGGAGATGAAATATGTTTTGGGTAGTTAATTTCCACTTAGTTAGTTGTAACTACGTTTGTTTGTTACTCCTAAATTGTAAACACCTTATATCTAAGCCAAAGCAAACAAGGCTGGAAAATTAGAGAGTAGTAAAAGAGAATGCAAGCTGCAATTTTTGCATAGTGCAAAAAAACTGGGAGCATACAAGCTAACAAACATCTATGAATTGTGTTAACAAATATGTGTGTTCATTTTGACATTGAAATCTTTAATTCTATTAGTTAAAAATGGAGAACGTTCTTAGTTTTATAATATGTTAATCTCCATTTTATACTCAAACAATCTTGATTGTATGAAAATCAATAACATTCTTGATTTATTGAGTAATTGATCTCCATTTTAACAAAATATTTGTTTATTTTTTAGAGAAAATAATTTGATGTCATGAAATTATGATAGAGAAAATAATAATATAATGGTATGTGTCTAGGATATATATAGGGTTTTTTTTTTTGCCACTACCCTCATTTTGAAAA